>CM044957.1:8564245-8581177 GCA_024516035.1 Bactericera cockerelli
TCTTTTTATGAGTCTCTATGTTGCGAGTACAAAATCCCCCTGTTAGATATTTCTGTAAAATTATTTGTTTAAAACAGACAAACACCAACTGTTGTATTGTGAAACTAAGTTTCTTTCCAAAAAGCTAGGGTTATCGTTTCGAGCAAATTAAAAAGTCTATGTCTAAAAAAAAATTACCTCTTTACGAAAGATCAGGATATCCTGATGCATCCGTATCATGTGCCTCAGATGAAACTGGTAATCTTCCAAATCTTGTTGAGTCTTGTTCCTCGTCTTCCTATTGGATATTGTCCTTATCTCCTGTCTTTGCGCCGATTCCTCATGCTTCACGTCTATTGTGAGAGTGTCATTTTTGCTATCCATTAGGTTTTCTTCATCATTTATATTAGTATTTTTGTTGGTCTCCTTGTTCCTTATGACTTGGTTCTCATCTATCGTCCTCACGAGAAGTTGCCACGTCTGTTCATCTCTCCGCGTCACTTTTCCAACCAAGCTGACTATCGTGGCGAACGCCTGGAATTTTCCTTCTAAATAGATGAGAAAAACTGGGAATAGCGTGTATAAAGATACACCTGCGAACAGCAGTCGAAGAATATACACCAGCTGAAGGACATAGAGAAAGTAATAGTAGCGTGGCTCTGATAAGTCCAATGAAGGGACGGAAATTTCGAATATGAACTCATTCTGAGGACGAGAAAAGCCGAATGTTGTTCGTAATAGTTCGGCCTCTTCCTTGGAAACTGGAAGAAGACTGTCCGCAATCGTCACGATCAAAGCGATAAATATAGTGATGTTGACCACGTAGCAAATCTTGCGCTGTGTCCTGCGATATCGTGTTCGGATGTTTTCGTCGGAGATCGGGTTGTTTCGCATGTACTCGACCATTGACAGGATGTGATTCTCGTACGCTCGGGTGCTGACGAGTATCATCAGTGTTACGACGACCATATCACTGACTGCAACGAGTCTGAACATGAATTTTTTTACGTCACTGCGATAGTTAAGCGTACTGGCAAGACCCAGAACGATCATGAGAAAATCAATGCTGTAGCAAAGAGGTGTGTAGACCGTCCGGTGAAAACGGTTGAGCGTTGGACTTCTGAAGTAGTTGGGTAGAGATAGAAAGCCCACCCAGTGAAAGCCGAGCATGACGGCGTGGATATGATCGCAAGGCTCCAAGCTGGATGCTTTTATCCATATGCTGGTGAAAATGGTCCGCAGCCAATTTGATCTTGCCGTTGACTCCATTCTTGTCATGTGGTCTTGCCTTTACAAATTTACTGTTTTAACTGTTAAATATATCTTAATTAATGAATTCTAGATTAGCTTTATGGGGTTGTTTTTTCCATCAGTATGAACACGTAAAACCTGCTATAGCTGAGGGTATCATGAGAATTCAATAGACAAAAATGAAAGAACGTAGAAGAATATTTTAATAAAGTAATTTCATATAAATTATTTGTAATGATGTACAAATTTAGGTGTTAATTTTTTTCTACTTCAAAGAGAATAATATTATGAATCCAGATAGTAAACTACTGTGAACATCTCACGACTTTCTATCTATTACAAGTTAGGAAGTTTCATACTAGTCTCATCAGGAATTTTCAAACATTTCCAAAATGCTCTGAAACAATATTAATTCACGTGTCAATTATCAATAGGTATTTTCAATTTTTCGGCAATCCATTTAAAGAATAACTTGTAATAATTGTGTGAATTCATCAATAATTCGATTTTATTCAGTTGCTCAAACTCATGGCACACTGTGAAATTCCTAACGTACTTGGAAGTCAAACGAATGACCACCAAGTTTCAATTCTGCTGCCTCAAATATGATAACAAATAATAATAATATCATTGACTGTAGTATATTCTGTCCTCAGTTTTTCATTACGCTCCAACAAATTGACACAAAAGAAATAAAATTATGAAGTAATTTTTTAACGGACGAATTTTGTTTTCAAAGATTTCTATAGTGTTTTGTTGCTTGTTTCTTTTATTGTTCTCATATTTTTTATTTATTTCTTTTTTAACAACATGAGCAAGAATGAAAGAGGAAGAGAAATTAGAAGAATAAATTTGTTATTAAATTTTCCAGACAGAACTCTCTGAGCAATGGTTGCAATAAAAATTCTCCATATTTTTCTAAACTACTAACATCTCTTTTCATTGGTATTTCTTTTATTAAAAATAAAAAAAATCTGGTGTAAACATCACATGATTTTCCTCATCTCATTAGGAATGGATACAGGACCAAAAGCCACTCGTGACTGAAAGGTAATAGTTAGCTAAAAATCAATGTCAAATTCGTGTCAGCACCTCAAAATCATTGGATTTGATTTTATTTATTTATTTACTCTTTATTTATTTTTTTACAAAACAATCATCAACAAAAAATTAATAACAAGATTTAAAAAAAAAAAAAAAAAAACTTAGAAGAATCTATGTACAAAAAAAAAAAGTTCAATATTAATTTTTAATCACAATTGTTTTGTAATCCGGGGCGAAGTTAATGCCTTAGGCAAATAGGCATTCTCTACCACTTAACCCCGATAAATAATAAAAAAGTTGGTCTGATGGGAACTCTGGAAAATACCGGTAAATTGGAGCCGTATTCCAAAAAGTTCAAGATATCAACAACAACAAAAAATCTCAGAGAACCTCCATTACTTTTTCATTCCAATAAAAAGCTGTTCTCTAACTTTTTTTGTATCTTTAACCTATCTCAAGGAAAGGCCCTTGCGGCCCGTTTTTTGGGGCCCTGCGGCCACAGTGTACGGCCGATTTTAACCAAGACTTACGTGTGGTATATAAGATCTACTTTCATACAAAATTTCAAGCTCTCACCGTTCTCGAGATATCTTGTTCACAGACGGACGGACAGACAGACGCACGGACCAATGGCCGAAAACAACTTTTTGGTATCCTGAGGCTATGATTCATCCAGAAATGTGAAAAACTGGGTAGGTCAAATTTTTGACGAATACAATACTTTCCTTATTATAGGATAAGGAAAGTAAAAAAATTATAGACATTATGATGTTAATACATACCTACCGAATACCTACAATTGTTAATAATTTTTCATAAAAATATAAGTACTTTATTAAATTTTCCTGTCCTTGAAAATAAAGGCATGATTTCTACTAGAGCGAAAGAAAAAAATAAACTGTAAAGAAAATTTCTTTTGTTAAATCAGAAGAGTAGGGTTTCTCTTATATTATTAGTAGGTATATTAAAAGTAAAAGACGTAATAACATATCAAATTATTTACCATAGTACTCAAAAGCTCGTGTTGATGGTTAATATGCATCTTATGGTAGTATGATACTGAAGGAAACCTTAGAAAAAATCCCTTTCTTTTTGAGAGAAACTGTCTTTGAAGAAAAACCTTATGAGCGTGCGATTAGCTCCGTGGTAAGATACTGGCTTGCCATGCGAAAGGTCTCGGTTCCGAATCCCATAGAGCCGACACTTTTTTAAATTTATTTTCAGTTGTTGCCGACCTCCGTGGCTCAGTGGTTGAGAGTATTGCTTGCTGACCCGGAGGTTGCGGTTTCGAATACCGGCCGAAGCGGAAAATTCTAATCGAGTTTTTCCGTTTCTGGAATGGCATAGATGTGAAGGTAAAGTGCCCTGAAGTAATGGGAAAGCGGTTCCGGGGCACAACTACCTTCAGTTGTTTGCAAGGGATACCGTCCGGTGTTACCTGCTCGTGTTGACTCAGCACCTTATTTATTTGTATAGTATCAGTATAAACAGAAAAGTGAGAAGTTGTACTAGATGTACATGAATATCGTAACATACCTGGACAGCTGTTTCGAGCTTATTTGCTCTCATCAGCAGGTAATAGTTCTGAATATCCATGTCATCAACTAACCTCTCTATTTTAATCAGTACTAGCGGGCTGTCGCCCGCTTTGCGGGCCGAGGCATGGCCGTGAAAGCAAAAAATCCTTTTTCTCCAATGGCAGGTGTTGTAGTGGGAATTTCGAAAAATCCCGTCTTATTTCACATTTAGACTATAAGACAAAGCTACCTACCAAATTTCAGCTTCCTAGAACTTACGGTTTGGGCTGTAGAGCGATGATCAGTCAGTCAGTGGTCAGTCAGTGACTTTGACATTTATATATTAAGATAAACAGAAAAGTGAGAAGTTGTACTAGATGTACATGAATATCAGAACATACCTGGATAGCTGTTTCGAGCTTATTTGCTCTCATCAGCAGGTAATAGTTCTGAATATCCAATTATCCATGTCATCAACTAACCTCTCTATTTTAATCATAATTGTCGTATGGATAAATTTAATCAAAATCATATACAGGTATTCACTAAAAAAATTTAAGCAGCCAATTCAAGTTCTCCTCTTATGAACAGTTTGGCATCCAGACTCAGCACCTAAATGGTAAGTATTACCGTGCACTGGTAGTCAAGTGGTTAACGCGCTGGTCTGGTCATCCAGGTAGCGTAGGGATCTGTTGGTTCGAATTCCACCAAGTGCACGAATTTCCTCATTAATTTGAGTTTCCACTAAATAATGTTATTATTATTATGTGTCACTTCTCGCCCAGCAGAGGCGTTGCATACTACGGTATGGGCAAGCTATTTCTACAGAAAGTAGGCCAGGTGTCGAGCTCAATTGCTTTCTAATACGGTATTCATGACGCTGTTTCTCCGGAGCTTTCAACGAGATCAAAATGGAAAGCAGCCATAAAGCGCAAGGGGGGGGGGGGGGGGCACTGTCGTCAAATTTCAGCAATTTCCTCGTAAAAATGTTCTATTCTCCCGTCTGGGAAGTTGTAGCAGCTTTTTTTCTTTATTCTGACGATCATTAAATTGAGATTTGATAGAAATCTATCCTGCTCGACTGAGCTGCTCTCAGTTTTATCTCTTCTCTTTTGTGCCTACAGGATAGGTAGTTAGATATATTGTGTTTGTCATCCTGAACACTTCTTCTTTCATTTTGCCTTTTCCCAATCCTACTTTGGGTCGTCCAAATAGGCAATGCGGCGGCCATACTTGGCACATTACCTGTCAACCAAAGGCTCAATGACGCTTTTGTACTATGATTTAGCAACAAACTCACGTTTCATAATAAACGAGAAACTTGTTAATTAAGTGGATACTTTGGGTCGGCATGGGTTTGCCACCCTTGAACACTGCTACGTGATAAAGAAAATTTGACCACAGCAGCACGATCGATAAGGCGGACTTGTAACCTGGAGGTCGGAGATTCGAGTTCCCAGTACGGCAGCGAATTTGTTGTACCATTATGATTGTAAAAGTTATCAGATTTGTGTTCATCACGGTGTGATGTCACTTGGACTCGCTTTACTAAAATCGTTACTGAACTTGGGACTCGAACCACCGACCTCCGGTTACGAGTCCGCCGCCTCATCCATGGAGCTACTGAGGTCTGATATCGGTATCATGATTGTATAGTGGTTACTTACTTTCCGTGTCTATTTGTTGTGTCATGGTGGTGGAAGGATTGATCTGGGTGTTGACTGTTGATGAACCCCTTGGTATTCTTCCATGTCCACTGTCCAGTGTGTAGTGTAAAGTAATGTGTTGTTAACATTATGCACTTAAAACTGAGTAGGTACCTATAAATAAAAAAATCTTAAAATTTGAAACTGGAAAATTTAGGGAACCTTTGCCTGCTAGATAAATCACTAATTAATTAATAAAATAATAGAATGACAAGTAGAAAGAATAAGTTATATATTATGCATTAAAAAGATCGTAAAAATATCCAGACTCTCAAAGACATTGCAATACATCGATTATATTGGACACGGACATTGTACGGATCAACAGAAGATGCATTGAAATAACAAGAGATTCTGATGTATTATAATATTCAAACAATGATATTTTAAAGAAAAAACGCGAATTGAGTTTACGAAATATGAAAATAAATAATTTATAATGAACGAGTAGAAGGCAGTAAATTCAATACTTAAGAGACCATTATTATTATCTGACCTGGTTGCAGGGTTTTCAATGAAACCCTTACAATTATTTACACTGCAACCTAATTAGATTTATTGTGACCAGTTAATGTTATTCGGTTTTAACGTCCTGATTTGAGATAGATAGGAGGAACAGGGGTTTTAATCTCCATTCGCTGGGAATCGTACCACCTATCCAAATTAACCTCACCCAGCCTGGGTAGAGCCGGAAATGCCAGCCTCACGTGTTTGGAGGGGACAGAATGTTCTCCGAAAAGTCTGCCCCAACCAGGAGTCGAACTCGAGACCTCTGGACTATGGACAGTAGTCGTTACCGTTACGCCACATAGGCTGGCTAAGAGACCATTACGTCTGACTAAACACCCCGCCGACAGAGTATCAGTTAATTTTTTGTGAAACTATAACTTACTATAAAAAAACATCTTGCATTGTGTGGGACCCGAACCAATGTTAGCCCACTCCACTTATATTACGAGACTTGATCAATCGAATCGACTATGAATAAGTATTTTTGTGTGTAATTTAATACAAACTTGTATAATTATGCAGAATGTTAATTTAATATTAAGCATATACAGGGTTATTCAACTGACGTGCTGGTGTGTTTTTGAAATAAGTTGTACCTTCGAAGTCTCCTCTCCGCAGCTGAGTGGTGAATGCGACGGGGTCGGTCTGGTATTCCAGAGGTCGAGGGTTCAAAACCCAGCAGGGACATGACATTATTCTCCCATTTGGGATTTTGACCACATAATAATGCGCCTTGAGTTTACATTTGGAATGATGGAACTTATTAGTAATAGACGGGTAAATAAGGAGATATTATTATTATTTTTATCTTGTGACAGGAACTCCTAGCATAATATATGCTCAACTCTGTAAGGAGATGGTTTGTGCAAATCATCCCTCATGATGAACATATTTTACTAAAGACTGGACCATGGCATTGCAGCAGATTGTTGTCGCATTATTGTTGTAATTTTTAAAAAGAAAAGAAATGTATACCTACCCGTTCTTGTGAACCAAAACCAAACCATTTTGAGTCTAATAAAATATCTTAACGTCCTTTAAGGGCAGCGCTGATGACTGGAATCAGGTTATCAAAAGGACCCGGGTTGCGCTCTCTGGTCTGGGTGTTGGGCGTTAAACAGATCCGATTTACAGCTATGTCAGGACAAAAGACAATAACACAAATCATTGGAGCCCTTAATAGGGCTGACGTTAGGCATCCAACTGTAGAATGTGAAAGTAGGGTTGCTAGAAACAACCAAACTCAACCTTGCAGAAGAGGTTGGCAATGCCCACCATAAGTAGGTTTGGGAAAAAGGAAAGAGAAAGAAGATTAGAAAACAAGTTCAATAGTACCTACTAGTAAAGTTAGTTAAGTTATTATGTTATTTGTGTTAATCACTTTCGTGATATCACAACTACTCAAACTACGCTGGGACTTAAACCACCGACCTCCAGGTTACAAGTCCGCCGTCTTATTGATCAAGCTACTGAGGTTGCTACCAGGGTGCTACACCTAATATCTTGAGGAATAACACAGTTATGATTTTTTTTAAATCCGACCAGTTGAATGACCCTGTATAATATAAAAAATAATGATAATGATTAAAAACAAAAAGCAACTCTTCAATCAATGTAAATTAATCGTTGAGAAATCGCATGAAAAAATTGACTCTTAAGAGATTCGATGAGGTTATTCAAATTTAGGAGACAGGTCAAATAAGTAAGATATAAGTGTTTTCTATGTTACGCTCAACTGCCGAATTTGAACAATTGAATAAGAATAACAATAATAACAACAGTACCATCAACAAAAAAAACGTTAGGCTCGACTGCCGAAACTACTCATCAATAAATAATAACAATAATGCCAACAACAACAAAACAAAATCGCTCAAATCTCGTTTTGGTCCAAGAATCCCAAATTACGGCTTGGATTGAAATTTACCTACTCAGTCCGCGTCTGTTAGTATTTTTTTTTTTTTTTCAATTTGGGTTTAACGACGCTTTCAACTGCATGGTCATATCACGACGAGGGTGTTGTCCTACATTCACAGGAAACTCACAAACTTGCTATCCAAATTAACCTCCAGGGTTGGGCCGGAATGCTTTACCTCACTTGCTTTATTTCGGTGATCCTATGAGAGCCGGTGCTAACAACGCGCTATCGACCGCGACGCTGGCTATCTGTTAGTTTGCAACTGTTGCAGCCCCGACACTTTCCATCCTACATCCCATCGAGACGTTGGCGTTGGCTGGAATTCGGAATTTACTACATGCTACACCATCACCAATTGTCCCACCGGTAGGACAGATGAATCTACATGGAATGGACTCGTTGTCACAATGGGTAAGACAAATGAGTCTGTACGGAATGGACGGGTTGTCCCATTGGTGGGACAAATTAGTCTGCACGGAATGGACTGGATGTTTCACGGGTGGGACAAATGAGTGCACGAAATGGACTGGATGTCCCATTGGTGGGACAAATGAGTCTGCACGGAATGGACTGGATGTCCCACGGGTGGGACAAATGAGTCTACACGAAATGGACTGGTTGTCCCCTCGGGACTATTATGATTATAGTTATCCCAGTATTGGACCTACGATTGCGCAGGCGCACACTGTAAATGCTGCTGGTCATGTATGACCATTTTGTGATGATGTGTTTTTTTCCCTCGATGAGCGATTTCGGCAATTGAGCCTCACATACATAACTGTACGAGTAGGTACATACATAAGTTACACAGGTGCTTACACTGCTTGCCCACCTTGTTTCACAAATGACACAAACATGGTCAGTGTGCCTCCTGAAATACAAATAACATCTTCTCCTTGTACTGGCAGACGCTCAGAGCTTTCTATTCAAAGTGTCGTCAGGATAATTTGAAAAGTGAATCCTGCTCCTGAGTTTAGTTAGATTTGAGCTTTCCGCGCGAACACATTAGCAAAGTGCGAAGTTTCGTTTGAATTTTACGTAAAAGTTCGAAGATTAATTACGCCAAGTTTAACGTTTTACCGGTAATTGTGCTTTTTAATAACTATCTATCATTCTTTGTGATCGATTAATACGAGTAATTAGGTTAGTTCTTTTTTCGTCACTACAGACTAAAAGAAATTAAATTTTGATTTTTTTTTTAATTAGGTTTAACGTCGCTTTCAACTGCATGGTCATATCACGACGGGGGTATTACCCTCCATTCGTAGGAAAATCACAAACCTGCTGCGACATTAACCTCACCCAGCCTGGGTTGAGCCGGAACGAAGTCTCCACCTCGTTGGCCGTTACAAATCAAGAAATGTTGAAAAGTGTTGCCAAGCAATCTCTCAGTCAGTGGGATTCGATAAACATTTGACTTTATGGGAAGAGTGATCATGGAACGTTTGAAAACGCTTCGCAACATTGCGATACAAAATGTTACATATGTATAGTGGATCCCGTCCTCAGGAAACACAGAGAGAATGTTTGGCAACATAGGAGCTGTTTGCCAGCCTCTGTCTGAAATTATTACAATTGAATTAATCTAGCTTGTGAAATGTTGGCACCGTTTCAAAGCGCAGCCGACCCAGAGAACTCATTTATATGAAATAGGTAGGCATAGGTAGGTACATGGGCACATGAGTAAGGTACTTACAAAAGCCGAGTGGTTATCACACTGGGATTACAGACAGGTGGTCTGGGTTAGAATCCCGACAAGTTGACCGCGGATGCGATGGAAAGACCCAGTTGGACAGCAATAAGCAAGATAGAATAAGAACTGTAACAATAAGCAACACAGCAAAAGTCACAGATTGATTAATTAAATAATAATAATGGGGGTGGTATTCTATCGGCTTGATAGAAACAACATCATCCAGCCCTCATAGATTAAGTGGCAGAGAATGCTTAAGGCATTAACTTTGCCCCGGATAACAAAACAATCTTAATATATAAATGTCAAAGTCACTGACCACTGACTGACCACTGACTGATCATCGCTCTACAGCCCAAACCGTAAGTCCTAGGAAGCTGAAATTTGGTAGGTAGCTTTGTCTTATAGTCTAGATGTGCAATAAGACGGGATTTTTCGAAATTCCCACTACAACACCTGCCATTGGCGAAAAAGGATTTTTTGCTTTCACGGCCATGCCTTGGCCCAAAGCGGGCGACAGCCTGCTTGTTGGAAATAAAAATGAATAAAATTCTATATTTTTTGTATTTATTTCAAAGTTTTTTTTAATAATATTATTAATGTTCATCGTTTTGTGTGTAAAAATAAAAATAATCTGTAAATAAAAAGGTCGAAAGTCTTGCAGACGATTCATTTGAGTTCAAAATGTGCAAAAGTGGCTGTTTTCAAGTCCCCAAAAGTGGTTTCCCAGCAGAGTAATGATGAGACCACCAAGGAAAATAGCCACGGGGAGAATACAGTAGACAATCAAGTCCACCAACTAATATCTTTCCCACACTGTGAACAGAGGATTGGGTGGAAGAGATTGACATAGGCAATAACCCCGCCCTTTAGTCAGGACTTATATGTATATAATATTTTGTTTATTTTTTTCCTGTTTATATTTATACTGTCAATTGTTTTTTTTTAGCATTATTTGTTTGTATATATTATGTTCTTCTAGTAAAGAGTTTAAGAATGATAATAACAGAGCAACACCAGGAGACTTGATCATAGATGCGCTCCTGGTGTAAATCCCTTTCGAGGGCTTCAGACCTCCGAAAGGAGATACCCTATCCGTAATACTCTTTGATGAAAGGTAATCACTAACGCACTCTCTACCACCTAACCCTCAAACCATAGAAAAGGAAAAGTAGTCCGGTCGTCTACAGAATGTATTAATGAAGGTAAGCTCTGAGAAGCTTTCCTAAGTCGGGACTAATTTCCGCTGCTTAGCTGTCTACAGGGTAGGTCAATGAAACTAAGCCTTCAGAACTAATTTTCCCGTTATTTTTTGTATTTCACAATAAATGCCTTTCTGGATCGATCGTATTTGGTTCAAATTTCTTTGAAATATCTTTGTTCAGGAATTTGATGATTTGCACATTGCAAGGATGCAAAAATAGATGTCTAGAATAAAAATAGGTGTCGACATGAAATGAAAGTTGATCAAATGTGGTGATCAGATATTGGCTTTTTTTAAACAATTTGAACCATTTTTTTTCTCTCTCTTTTTATTTAAGAACACAAACTGTTCTATGGATAGTCTTCAAAGTAAAAATAAAAACAGGCAAATTATTGAAAATAATTCAAAAATTCTAGGTAAAAAAATATTAGAGTTAATACAGGTAAATTTTATCTATTATACTTACCTACTGGTAATGAACAAATGACATCATTTTTTACACCTCTGTGTATATTTTTAGTGCTCTTTCTATGTCTGACTGACCCTGTAAACATTTTTTACCTCTTACCAAGCTTTCATCTAAGATGTCTCGTTTTTATGCTATATTACTATACAACATACCTGGGATTTTTGTAATGTTTCAACCGCTTTTGATGTTGTTAGGACAAAGCTTTTTGCTTCTCTACTATAATAACTATTTATATATATTATTTTGGTTTCAACATGACTTATATTTCAACTTCGTGGTTATATTGGCGCTTTTGATGCTGTAACGACAAAGTATCTTTATTATTTATTCACTTTCCTTGTCTATGACAAAGGGTTGCTTGGCAATCTCTTCCACATTTAAACTACCAGAGAAGTTTTTTCAATCTTAGTGCGTCAGGCAATACCCGGAGTTTGGAAATATGACAAATAATCGGACTTTTTGTGGCCCAGTTCATGTCTTCTGCTTTCACTTGATCAATGAATACACCTATCTTCAACATTAAGGTTATTTCGAGCCGGTGATTTTCAACTTCATTAGCAGGTAAATTATGAACCTGTTTAGTGGGTCACCTAGAAGTGTACACTGCAGAGGTGTGAAATTACTCTCGGCCAAGTGAGGCGTGAAATTCACGACCTCGTACTTTTTTAAGACAAATTGGTCAAGGGAGCAGTGTAAGAAACTTCTTCGACTTGTTTTTCGAAGAAGTTGCCTCTCTCGACGTGCCAAAACTTAGTCAGTTGAAAAAATTGACACAAATTACCCTCCTGTATTTCATGGCCCTATAGGGTTGGGTGGAAGAGATTGCCATTCGCAATAACCCTGCCCATGAATTAGGCAATTCTGTGTATATTATACATTTATCTATTTTTTTCCTTTTTATTGTTTATGTTGTTTCCATTTTTTTTAATCAGTATTTGTACTGTACAGGTGTACCTGTACAGTGTACCTAATACAATTATGCCTCATTATCTAGTGAAGAATTTAATAATAATAATAATAATGCGAGCTGCAAACCATGTAGAAATACGCAATGGAGACGTCATAACGTTTATCTCATGGGTAATAAATATATCCCATAACAAACTATCCAAAATGGCAATTGTTTTTGCCTTTAAAAGCATGCAAGAAGAAAAAATAATTTGTTATTGTTGTAATTTCCTCTGTGTTAAAACTAACAAAGATGGCCAATTTTACGGGACAGGTTGGAGTCATTTCGAGTTCTCCATTACTTGTTCTTAAATGCTGCAAACGATAATTTTGTTGCTTGAACAACAACAACTCCGCCTGACTATTTTTTTTAAACTTTCAAGACACGAAAAACTAATTTACAGCGTCTATCTCACAACTTATAACAGATAGAAGCAAGACGATGTTTTCAGGTCACTTTGAACGGTGTTTACTTATTTTGTAATAATAGTAATAATACTAATTTATACAAAAGGTATTTCTCCTAATCTTTGAAGGCTTCCAAGAGAAGTTTAAATTTCAGAACATAATGATATCGTCTGGATCGAGCTGATGAAAGTGACGCTACATTAGTTTGTGTTTGAAAAAAAATTGATAAAAACTAGTTTTGTGAATTAATTAGTTTCGATGGAAAATAATACTGCGCAAGCAAAGCAATGGCTTGATAAGTGCTGTTCAGACTCTGCTCTATCGATGTCAAAAGTTACAAGGTGGTGAGCTGACATGAAACGTGGTAAAAGGACCACCGACAATAAACCATGTAAACCATTATTAACCTCACTGGGATGTCAGACGCTACTACTAATGAATAAACCATTGTAAACCATTCTTAACCTCACTAGATGAATGTAAACCTTCTAAGCTAAACATTCTTAAACCTCACTAGAGGAATGTAAAACCATTTAAACCATTCTTAAACCTCACTAGAGGAATGTAAACCATGTAAACCATTATTAACCTCACTAGAGGAATGAAAACCATGTAAACCATTCTTAACCTCACTAGAGGAATGAAAACAATGAACGGACGTGCCAGCCCAAGCTAGGCTGGATTGCAATTTCCCATGGGTCTAATGGCTTGTAAAGAAAAAGCCCAAGTTCCCACGATGGTTGGTCACACAAAGAAATAGTATGGTTTGGAATGAGCCAGCAACAACTGGTTACAACAGTACTTACAACAATAACAACTCATTTGCAAATCCATGAAAACCGTGCTTAAATTGAACAGATTGCGCTTCCGATAGCTTGATCAAAATGACCACCCAGCTTATAATTGTGTAATCCAAATTGTTGTTATTGTCATTGGAAAAACTGCACCTTTTATTTTATTATTATCATTTATTATATTTTCACGATACAATATTCAATATTCATTACAACTAAATAAAGTGACAAAGAAACATAATTCAAAGGGTGTTCACAAATTTACCGCAGGAAGAGAGACGAGACCTCTCTTCCCACGGCTAATGAGAGAACATCAAAGCACATACCCACATTACCCACTACACTAGAGAGAAAAGAATTTCTGTCCCTTCCGTCTTGTGGTGAGAGCATTAAAAGTATAAGTTCTGATATTCATGTACATTTGTACATTCTAATTACAACTTCTCACTTTTCTGTTTATACTGATTAAGATGTGGTCTTCAGTGATTCCGAGTTCTACAGGAAAGTTATTCAAAAGTTGGAGCGCGGGGGACATGGAGTTATAATACAATACCTATCAATAGTTTTACTTTCCTTATCCTATAATAAAGAAAGTATTGTATTCGTCGAAAATTTGACCTAACCAGTTTTTCACATTTCTGAACGAATCATAGCCTCAGGATACCAAAAAAGTTGTTTTTACCCATTGGTCTCGTCCGTCTGTGAACAAGATATGTGGAGAACGGTAAGATCTAGAGATTTGAATTTTGGTATCGAAGTAGATCTTATATACCAAACGAACCACGAAACTTTTGGTTGAAATCGGCCGCTGGGCCGAAATAATCGGGTGCAAGGGCCATTTCTTTGAATTGGTTAAAGATACAAAAAAAAGTTGGAGTACAACATTTGCTTGAATAAAAAAAAATGGGATTACTCTGATCATTTTTTTGATATCTTGATTTTTTTGGAACCCAACCCCAATTTACCGGTATTTTCGAGGGTCCCCATTAGACCAACTTTTTTATTGTTTATCGTAGATGTGGGTTGTGACATGTCAAATCCAGTGATTTTGATATTGATTACGAATTAAACTTGATTTTTAGCGAACTGTTACCGTTGAACCAATGGCTTTTGGTCCCGTTTAATTCCTAATGAGATAAGGAATGTCGTGTGATGTTTACACTAGATTTTTTTCATTTGGCTTTGTTAGGCAAGGTCATTCCATAGAGCTATCATAAAGGGACTATTTTCAAAAAAAAAAAAAAAAAAGTTAGACCCGAGATAATAATGTTACCATAGCACTGTCTTTACTTTTGTTTTAAAGATCCGTTTTTACGGCTTGCAAAAAACAAGTTAAGCGCATAATTTGAAAAAAAAGACCCGTTTTTAATTATTTTTCTACAATTTTGGCCTTTCATTTTACATTCATGTTTTTTGGAGGATATCAAACCTTCTGAAAATCAAAAGGATAAGGTAATCTGAAAAGATTTCCATTAAACTAATCTTCCTTTGTGAAAAGACAAGGAGTGAAAACTTTGGAGAGAAAAGAAAATTAGAAATAAAACTCTTGGAAAATTATAATTAAAGACTTTGTTCCTGAAAACTTTGTGTATAAAGTTGAAGAATCTGTTCAGCTAAGGAACTTAACACTTCTTGCAAGTTTTCGTCAAGTTCTGATGTCTGATGTTGACTTGTGTGACGTCATGTTTCCTGTACATGCAGTGAACATATCATTGGAACATGATTATTATGCTGATTAGAGGAATTATTACTTCCGAGTTAATCCGATGTGTTCGACTTTGTAATAAATAAGTTTTAAAAGAGTCATCATATGATATCACAACTACTCAAACTCGCTTGACTAAATCTTGAAACATCTACCTCCAGGTTATAAATCCGCCGCCTTATCGATCAAGCTACTGAGGTCGGTAATTTATTTTGTAATAATAATTTATATTTTTGTAAAACACCTGAATAGGACATAGGAAATAATTGTTTGGTGTTTTGCTGCGAACCAGATGGGTGTTTTTTTTTTTTACTAAACATGGAACTGAAAAAAACCCCATTATTTGAATTGTTGCTCATATTATTATTATCCTGAAGAGAATGTATGTACGCCTTGTAAGTTGTAAGTATGCAATATGGCATGCATGTTAGCGATCCATTGTTTAGGCTTAGTGTGAAATGGTTACATAAAGAATTAATAATGTCGATCTTGGATGGAAATTGATAAGTGGATACTATTCCAGTATGTATGATTTTTATTTCTGGTGAAACACAAGGAGTCTTCACAATTTTTGTGGGTAGCGCACCTTACAAGAGCCCCTTCACTTTTCGAATTATATTCATTAGTTCCTTTTTACTCTGATAAAATGCCTCCACCGGTCGTTACTCATACAATTAACTACTCATTTTTCCTCATGAGGTATGAGTAGGACCCCGAACATCCAAGTACAGAGCACAAAAATACCTGCCCACTGGGGATCGAACCCTGCCTAGCGCGCTAACTCACCTGCCACGGAGACTATTGGAATAGAAAATTGGCTATATTGACGCGACGACGCTTCGATTTTCAAATTCCTTTTTTGGAATTTTGGTAAAAAGTACGTACGGGTGGGGATGGTTATACTTTTCAGAATTCAAGTCAGGTTTTCCAAAAAAAAAAAATTAAGCTAGCGAGTTTTGCATTTTTTTTAAGAAATATTTATTTATTTAATAACAGGATAACTTATACAAAGGTATTTTCCTAAGCTAAAGCTTCTAAGATGGGCTTTCACCAAGCATCCTCACCTACTTCTTACTATCGAAATATTATTATTATCATTTATTTTTAACCCCAACTCGTTAAAATACTCTCAGGTGGACATTTACAATATTTTTTGTGTTCCCACTAAAAATTTGCCCGATACCTGCCTAATGGCATTAGGGTTGTTAGGGATGGTGGGTTTGAAAGGGGAAAATATCGTCCCTAAACTTTTTTGAGATATTCGGGCATAAAGGGGTGCCGGCACTCTTGTCCCAGAAATCGGGGGGTGAAGACACTCTCTTGTTCCCACTCTGGGGGAATACAGAATTGAGACGATTCAACATTTTTTGACAGCCAAGTCACAATATAGATTGTCAGTTCCAAACCCTTCGCTTCACAATATAGGGTGGATAAAATCTGATCAGTTTTTTTGAAAATCTCATGCAAATATATTCATAATTTCAGTGGTGTTAAAATTAAGGTCGTTGAATGGAAAGAAACGAGAAAAAAAAATTCAATATTTTTAAAATATTTACAGCATCCAATTGTTAAAAAATAGCCAAATCTATTTCTTCAGAGAACGTCTTTTACCTACTACAAATATTATAAAACTTTTAGAAAATAAGTCTATAAATATTTGTAGTTGAGATTATCTGTCAAATTATTAAAATCGTACGAAAAAAAAGTAATCTGATCAGTTTTTTTTTGGACCACCCGGTAGTTATTTCCCTTTTTTTCCTAAACATATAAACATGAAATATGACGG
>CM044957.1:8581277-8665206 GCA_024516035.1 Bactericera cockerelli
AAAAATATTGAAAGACCAGAGAGATATTTAATCATAAGTTCAATACTTTTCTAAAATTTGATTTTTCCCTGTTTTCCCTTTCGTGAATTTAGAGTACTTCTACAATTGCAATTCTGCGTATCACTAGGTAAAAAAATACCCTTTGTTATTTTGTTTCAATAAATACAAAGTTCTTTCAGACGCGTGAAGGAACGAATGAGATACGCCTTATCAAACGGCACCAGAAGGAGAGAAACACATCTTTCAAATTTTGAATCTGGGCGCTATTGCATTTTGAAGAACACTCGATGCCTGAAGCGGTCTGTGTGACCATTTTTGTGACAACTGCAAGTTATAAATGAAAAATTTCTGAGTTCAAATAGTTCTATTAACCAACTATATCAATCAAATCTAATAGTTCTGTTAAAATAACAAGGCGATCAATTTGTTCGGTGGAAGAGAGCTTTAAACCTCGCCCTTGGTTCGCTACATATTCTTTTGGGTTCTTTTCATTTCATGTCCTGTGTTGCAGAATGTATCATGATTGTAGTTTATCAATAAACTACAAACATGTATCACTGTATCACCACCCTTGATCAGTCTTAATAAAGTCTTAATAAAGGTTAATAAATTCATTGTAAAAAAAAATGTAAATAAAGCTTGGTCCAATTGTTTATAAAATAAAAATAAAGTATTAATAATAATAGTAACCTTAAAGTTGGATGTTCGAGTTTTACCCAAGGTTAATTTTCGGCACTATTTGTTATGTTTTTGATATCATGATTGTGATAAACACAAAAATGTTATTTTTAATTTTACTTCTAAAAATAAAATCATAATTTTTGTTGGTAGCGCAGAGTCTTTCTCCATGTGTATTCTTTTTCCATAATTACACCACTGGTTGCTGCTTTCGTTGCAGCCTCTCTCATTTTTCCTCATGATAACCCTGTGATTCCGTAACCCCATTCACATAAAAGTTCACACCGACCGACCACTGTGAATGATCAATTTCCCTCTGTTAAACATCCCAGAGCAGTGTATTTATACCTCAAATTACGCGCCAATTCTGTTAAAATTCAGCCAACTTTGAATTTTCCATCATGATTCAGAAGTGTTTTTTGAGCTTTGTGTGTACTGCGTTCCATGATCTTTAAAGTAATATAAATGAGCTTTCTTTTTTATAAAACTAAACATAATAGGGTATTTTTTTAACTAGTGATACGCAGAATTGCAATTGTAGAAGTACTCTAAATTCACGAAAGGGAAAACAGAGAAAAATCAAATTTTAGAAAAGTATTGAACTTATGATTAAATATCTCTCTGGTCTTTCAATATTTTTTTATGCAACCAACTGCATTTCAAGGGAAATATGCATGAGTATCCAAACATGAAGTCAAAAATTACTTACTGGCTATCATTTCTTTAAAAACGTGCATCGATCCAAGTGACCTCTAGACCTGTGGGAAAAACAGGGATTTGGCCATAACTCTTTAACGAAGCAAAATGCCCCACTGCAAGTTTCGCTCATATGATAGTCCACGGTGGGCTGAACCTACCCTTAAAATATTTGCATCTGTATACGGGACACCCTGTATAAACAAATAATAATGGTAAAAATTATAATACAAAATTGACAAAATTAATACAGGACAAAAACAGGAAAAAAATAATCAAAATATATTCATATTATGTTCTAACTAAAGGGCGGGGTTAGCCAGCGTCGATGGCATGTTGAATACACCGGTTCCCTTCAGAACACCGAAGTTAAGCGACATCCAGCGAGGTTAAGACTTGGATGGGTGACCATTCAAATTCTAATTCTCGTGACGCTGGCTTTTCCCGGCCCCACTCAGGCTGGGTGAGGTCAATGTGAGTAGTAGGTTTGTGAGTTTCCTGCGAATGGAGGGTAAGACCCCCGTCGTGATATGACCATGGCAGTTGAAAGCGACGTTAAACCCCACTTAAAAAAAAGGCATTGCCCATGCGCGGATATAGGGGGGGGCACGGGGGGCACGTGCCCCCCAGATTTTTTCGGTAAGCGGTGATTCTCGTAAAAAAATCCCTAATCCCGTAAAAAAAAAAGATCTCAATGAGTTAGGGGGGCACGGGCCCCAAAATAAATCTCAATTCTAAGACTAATCCCGTAAAAAAATCTCAATGAGTTAGGAGAGCACGGGCCCTAAAATAATTCCCAATTCTAAGACTAATCCCGTAAAAAAAATCTCAATGAGTTAGGGGGGCACGGGCCCCAAATAATTCCCAATACTAAGACTAATCCCGTTTAAAAAAAGATCTCATTGAGTTAGGGGGCACGGGCCCCAAAATAATTCCCAATTCTAAGACTAATCCCGTAAAAAAAAATCTCAATGAGTTTGGGGGGCACGGGCCCCAAATAATTCCCAATTCTAAGACTAATTCCGTTTAAAAAAAGATCTCATTGAGTTAGGGAGGCACGGGCCCCAAAATAATTCCCAATTCTAAGACTAAGCCCGTTTAAAAAAAATCTCAATGAGTTAGGGGGGCATGGGCCCCAAATAATTCTCAATTCTAAGACTAACCCCGTTTAAAAAAAGATCTCATTGAGTTAGGAGGGCACGGGCCCCAAAATAATTCCCAATTCTAAGACTAAGCCCGTTTAAAAAAAAATCTCAATGAGTTAGGGGGGCATGGGCCCCAAATAATTCTCAATTCTAAGACTAACCCCGTTTAAAAAAAGATCTCATTGAGTTAGGAGGGCACGGGCCCCAAAATAATTCCCAATTCTAAGACTAAGCCCGTTTAAAAAAAAATCTCAATGAGTTAGGGGGGCATGGGCCCCAAATAATTCTCAATTCTAAGACTAACCCCGTTTAAAAAAAGATCTCATTGAGTTAGGAGGGCACGGGCCCCAAAATAATTCCCAATTCTAAGACTAAGCCCGTTTAAAAAAAAAATCTCAATGAGTTAGGGGGGCATGGGCCCCAAATAATTCCCAATTCTAAGACTAATCCCGTTTAAAAAAAGATCTCAATGAGTTAGGGGGGAACGGGCCCCAAAATAATTCCCAATTCTAAGACTAATCCCGTTTAAAAAAAGATCTCAATGAGTTAGGGGGGAACGGGCCCCAAAATAATTCCCAATTCTAAGACTAATCCCGTTTAAAAAAAGATCTCAATGAGTTAGGGGGGAACGGGCCCCAAAATAATTCCCAATTCTAAGACTAATCCCGTTTAAAAAAAGATCTCAATGAGTTAGGGGGGAACGGGCCCCAAAATAATTCCCAATTCTAAGACAAATAAGAAATAACTAAATAATAAAGTTGTCAAATCCACACAGATTGTCCGAGAAACCTGAAATTTTACCTACAGGTCCATTGGGATCAGGGACCTCCTGAGACCTGGATGTACTTTTAAAAGTACATGAGGCAGGTACTGCTTGAGTCCTGAGATTTTTTTAATTTTTTTTTATTTTTTATTCCTGTTCATAATGATTAAGGAAGTCATTATAAGTGTGTAAGCACAAAGAAAATTACCAAATACGGCCTGAAATAAGAGATATCAATGTACTTTATAAAGTACATAAGGACTCAATGCAGTTTTTTTTCTACTATTGCTCTCACAGCTGAGTAAAGAAAAACACAAATTTTCATATATAAAAAAAGTGTTTGGTCTTTTATTTGAACTTAAGTTTTTGACAAGATTTAAACTTTAAATGAACCTACTTACTGAAACAGTGAGAAACAATAAATTTTGATTTTTTTTGTAGATTTTTTTTCATAGAAAATAGAAAAATTATAGATTTTTTTCCATACCTATTCTTAAAGTTTAAGAACTTTGTTAATAAACATATCAGTACTTAGAACTACAAAGAATAGAAGTAGTTTTCTAAATAATCATTAGGGGGAACTGACATCAATTTTGATGGAATGTTAGAGAACAATTCGCCTCTGACAACACAAAGAGGCGTAAACCACAAATTTTTGAAATCGGTTTTATTGCTTGGATTGAGTCTACTTGTGCTAT
This sequence comes from Bactericera cockerelli, assembly GCA_024516035.1. Taxonomy (NCBI): domain Eukaryota; kingdom Metazoa; phylum Arthropoda; class Insecta; order Hemiptera; family Triozidae; genus Bactericera; species Bactericera cockerelli. The sequence goes on from CM044957.1 coordinate 8,585,258, forward strand.
ATTTTGTTCTCACAAATAGACGTAATCCAATTATAATCCAAAAAAAAGATACAACAAAAATTGAAATCAGGCGTATCCCTCATTTTCTCTTTTTCAGACAAACCAAATAGGCGTAAATTAATAGTCACAGTTAAATAATCAAATTTGGCAACAGAAAAGGCTTGTATGGTCATTCACGGGTACAGGGAAGTCATAATGTTCCTACCGTGAACAGAAAATTTATGCAGAAGAAAACTCATTTTGGCTCTCCTTTAAAATTTCGAAAATGTGGTTTACGCCTCTTTGTGTTGTCAGAGGCGAATTGTGCTTTTTTGTTAAGCACAGAGTACATTTGATTTTTGTTCTTTGATTGCATTTTTCCCCACGGCACCTGTGTTGTTCGTCTACATGTCTACAACAATAGGCAAGTGTTTGGCTCCACTCTTTCTTTACAGATTACTAGATTGAATCCCAATGTACTTTAAAAAGTACACCCAACTTTGGTCGTTGTTATTGCAAAGGAAACAAATAGTAAACACCATGAGGTAACTTCAGGATAAGGTCCAAAGTAAAAGAAATATATATTTAATTTAAAACGTGTCAAAAAATTCAATAATATTCAATTACTGCTTTTCATAGGGGTTGACGTTTTCTGGCGACGCTTGGACATGTTTTTAGCTTCAAATCATAACTACAAATGAAAAGATTTTTTCCACAAAATTGTTTTGTTTACAATTCAAAACAGCTGAATAAAATATTCCGACCAACTTCACACCACTATCTTCTCTCAAAAACCGTCGGGAATTTTTGAAAATTCCATGTACTTTTAAAAGTACGCCAGGTCTTAATCAGTACTTTCGGGAAAACATGCCCAGGTCTCAGGAGGATATATCTCTAGGGTTCAGCTACACGGGATAAGGACAAAAAATTGATGGGTGACACAAAAAATCACATTTTTCGACCGAAATGACATTTTTTTTCTCAAAATTTGTCGTCACGACGCCACGGCGGCGGCGTATCAACTCAAAAAGAGAAAGTTTTAAGCAAGGGTTCAAGTTTTCATTTGAGATATCAATCACGAAATTCTGATGAGCCGTTCTTGAGCTACGTGAACAAAAAGTAATTACGTTTTTTGACCTGAATGACATTTTTTCTCGAAATATGTCATGACGAACTATCAACTCAAAGCGAGAATGTTTTTGCAAGGGTTGGAGTCTTGATTTGACATGTTGATCGCGAAATTCTGATGAGCCATTCTTTTTGCATTGAGCTCCATTAAGGACAAGAAATGGATGGGTGACACAAAAAATATTGACATTTGTGTGTGTGTGTGTGTGTGTATGTGTGTGGGGGGGGAGGGGGTGGGGGGCTTGCGAAGCGGCGGGTGCAACCCGCTAGTTAGGTATATCGTGTGATTGTGCCCCCCCAGTACAAGAGGGCTATATCCGCGCATGGCATTGCCTATGGCAATCTCTTCCACCCAACCCAATCATATATCCGCGCCTGGTGTAACACCCTTCCGGGGGCGCTTCACAACCAAGAGAGGAGAAACCTTGGATAATAATAATCAGAAATAATTCAGAACCACAAAATTTCTCTTCTCTCTCCAGTTTAACGAAACTCCAAGAGCAAGCGAGAGGAGGAGTAGAAAGCGGTTTACACGGAAAGCGGTTTACATGTTACAGGGATTACCTACTACCTATTACCTGTTTTTATCCTGGTTTCAATTAAACGTCGCAGCGTAGGTAAGAACCCCCCGTGTATCCGTGAAAGCGTTTCTTTGTATTTTTTTATAACATGTGTTTTTCTCTCCTTTTCTTTTTTCTCTTTTATTTCTTTTCATATTTACTCGTGAGGGGGTATAGAATGTTAGACGTTTATTAATTAAAGTGTTCATGAAGTGTTTTTCACACCTGCCTACAGGCCTCAAAAGTAAATAATTTAATTCTGCTCGTTTAATGAACTAATTGTATGTTTCTGACATTAAATAAATGCATAAATATGTACAGAATATTAGACTTGTATGCATAAAATAACGTTATAAGTAGATGGTATCTAAACTAACAATAAATTACAATAACAAAGAAATCGTTATAACTTTGGCCTCGTTTATCCGAGGCTAGATTTCTTACTGTCAAAAGATCTCTCTCGACCACCTTTAACTTTTGTTCCCACTTCCTACCACCTAACCCTCAGAGTCTTATTATTATGTGGTCACAAACTCAAATTAATGAGGAAAAATTCGTGCACTGGGTGGGATTCGAACCAACGGATCACTACGCTACCTGGATTACCAGACTAGCGCGTTAACCACTTGACTACCAGTGCACCTATACGATACCTATACGATACGATAGGTAACAAAGCTCTGGTACAACATGCAGCCCTTGCGAAATCAGATAAGCCTGTTAGGTGTAATCAATAAAGACGCAAAGGAATGTTTTGATTTCGGAGGAAAGCTTTTGCTGTCTGATGTAAGTTTGATGAATACGATTAGGTAGCTATATGTACAGCGTGGGCGTATCTATATTGATATATGTATGGTGTGGGAGTATACTGTATATAAGTACCTACCTATGTACAATTTTGATAATTATTTATTGCAAGTAAGTAATATAGGTATTTTGCAAAAGCCGGCCGGTGGGAGAATGTTTTGGGGGTGCTGCCACATTAACTAGACTAACCAGTTTGAGTTTGTTTACCATGCCAATCATAATAATTATGCATTTCTTATTCTAGAAATGTGTGTTAACAAAACTAAAGGGTGGGGTTATTAAATATGGCAATCTCTTCCACCCAACCATTTGGGTGGAAGAGATGGAATAACATCTTTTCTTCCACCTCTTCCACCCAACTGCCTAAGGCAGTTCCGCAGCTCCTTAGCACCGCACCGGCCACGCCTGGTATGTTGTATGGTATGGGGAGTATTGTATATCTATGTTGATAGCTATGTAATGTATGTAAAGTTTAGGAGGTAGTACATAATGCATAAAATATGCAGATACCTATTCCTAGGTATTTTGATAATTTAGTAAGTATTTGTATTGATGCAAGCACAGTATGTTGCATGGTATTGTCTGTCCCGGTAGCTCAGTTGTAAAGGCGGCACTCTGTGAATCCAGATATTCCAGAGGTCGCAGGTTCGAAACCCAGCTAGGACATGGCAAGTTTTCCTCCCATTTGGGATTGTTACACCACAATAATAAGTCTTGGGCTTACTGCTGGAATAATGGGACATTAATAGTCCTAATCGGGCTGTACCTAATGTATCTCCTTCTTATTATTCCACTTTTCTTTCACTTAACCTTTAGGTTTTAACGTCCTGATTCAAATAGAGAGTCAGGATGGGGTTTTACACTCCATTCGCTGGGAATCGTACCAGCTAACCACATTAAGCTCACCCAGCCTGGGTAGAGCCAGAAATGCCAGCTGTGTTTGGAGGAAACAGAGTTTCCTTCGAAAAGTCTGACCCAACCGGGGATCGAACTCGGGATCTGTGGACTACGGACAGTAGTCTCAACCGTTATGCCACGGATGATGTCTCCGTGGCGTAACGGTTGTGATGTAGGAATAATGGGAAAATATTTCCGGTTTCTTTACCTTAAAGTTATCATAATTTGTGTTAATCGCTTTCGTGATATCACAACCACTCAAACTCGCTTTACTAAATCGACGCTTAAACCGGGTCTTGAACCACCGGCCTCCAGGTTACAAGTCCGCCGCCTTATCGATCAAGCTACTGAGATCGGTGTTATAAATACATAATAAAATTATATGTAGGTAGTATACGAACTATAATTTTCTGGTCCATTGAGTAAATCGGTCGATGGCGAGTTGTGAAAACTGGGTTACTGGTAGTCAACACATGAAATTTAACGTGACATGTGAACACATTGGAAAATTCCAGCAGTTAACAGTTTCAGTTGAAAACTTATCCGAGAACACCAATTTATTTTTACTGAAATTACTCGTATTCCGAATAGAGCGATGGCGGTTTATCGAACATATTAGAACTTTGTGTTATCGCTGTCACCGTGGCTAAGTGGTGTATGGCACTCGGCTTTTCACACACGGTGACCTGTGTTCGAATCTCACGGGAATGGGAATTTTTTGGCTCTGTTTTTTTGGGGTTTTTTACGGATTTTTTTTTTTTTTTTTAATTTAGGTAATTGAGCGTCGGAACCACTTTCGCAATACTTCAGGCCACTTTACTTTTACACCCGTGCTATTCTGCAAACGAAAAAACTCGGTCAGAATTTTCCGCTCCGGCTTTGATTCGAACCCGCAACCTCTGGGTCAGTAATCAATGCTTTTAAAAACTGAGCCAAGTCGGATTTAAGATTACAGAGTCCACTTATACTTGGTGAGGAAAAATGAGTATCTGCTTTCATGTGCTTAGGTATAATAAGATATTAGTAAAAAGAAGTCCTATTCTGCTCTTCTTACTAAAATTTTGATATTATTCTACAAACAAAGATCCATGAGGGTGTATTCATTAAAAGAATACTTCCGAAATTTGAAATAATTGCTTCAGTCGGGACTCTACATAACTACATAATACATACCTACTGCAACACAGAATATGAAATGAAATTTACTCAATAGAATATGTAGTGAACCAAGGGGCGAGGTTAAAGTATGTGGCTTTCTCTTCCACCATTTATACCGAAAAAGGTATTGAATTATTGATAAATACTAACGTTTTTTTGCATTTCATGGAACTTATAGCAATTAAATTTTGTTCCTAGGTATGTAGGAGAAACTAGTGGCAAAAAAATACATTAATTTGGTTTTCTAGATTAAATTTAATTTATTTGAAGGCAGGTGTTTGTAGTTACTCTCAGTGCTTTTTCAGCATAAACATTCCTTTCATTGTGATTATTTAACCTGACAGCAGAATGCATCCTCATTTGCGAAGCTTTCGAATCTCTGTCTCTCTCTCTCTCTCTTTCTCTCTCTCTCTCTATCTCCCTCTCTCTCTCTCTCTCTCTCTCTCTTTCTCTCTCTCACTCTCTCTCTCCCTCTCTCTCTCACTCTCTCTCTCCCTCTCTCTCCCCCTCTCCTCTCTCTCTCTCTCTCTCTCTCTCTCTCTCTCTCTCTCTTTCTGTCAGCCCTCCTGCATTTTTCATTTCAATCCAATTAACTTTGTCTGAATAAATTCCTTCCTTGTCTAGAATTTTGCCTTTAACTCCCCTGTTCTTTTCAGTTGACGTTTGATAGAGGAAAGAAAAATCCATTTGTCCCTGGAGACTTATATGTCTTGGCTTTTCGAAATCTAGGGGACTTTTTTATGTTTTTGGTTTCAACCTAAACCATATGGTACATAATTAGTGTTATATTAAGACGAACCTCAGTAGCTGGATAGATAAGGCGGCGGACTTGTAACCTGGAGGTAGCTGGTTCAAGTCCCCGTTGGCTTTGAAATCTCCCTATAAAGCTGGGGCAGTATCATTTCCTGATCTCATTTCTGATTCAATGCCAACATTATGCCAAGCCAAATGTGCCATTGCCGCACAATGATCGCGGTATAATATTATGATCCTTTCTTGACTAGCTTATATTATGTCTAAATAGCTTGAGGACAAATTAAATTAGGTAAAGCTAGATTGGTTACATTGAGATAGGTTAAGTAGTATAATAAATACAATTCCGTGTCCATGAGACAGGCACAGATACCTAAATTACGGTGGTGAGAGGAGAAGATAGACAAGGAGTAAAGGTTAATGAATTATAAAATGAAAAAGAGATACAAGAAAATGTTTATGTTTTGTGAAGTTCAACACAAATGTAAAAGGAACTCTTAAGGGAAATCATACAGAAAAACAGACCGAGGCAATAATTTTCTTACACCACACAGGTTTTTGATTATTATTATTATTTAATTATTTATGAAAATATATGTACAAACAAGTAATTATAAAAATTAAAATACAAAATTTAGAACAAAAAAAAAACAAGTAAAGAAAGATAATAACATAGACAAAATGTATACAGATGTCGTCACTAAAGGGCGGGGTTATTGCCCATGGCAATCTCTTCCACCCAACCTTTGATGGTCGAGTGGTTAAGGCGGCTGTCTACTACTTGGGTACACATTTATTCTTCTACTTGGGTACAAAAATAGTATCAAGATATTCAACTTGGGTAACGGGTCGTTTTTGTTTGTTTTTACATAAATAGTAGATATACCTAAAAAGTTACATCAAGAACAAAAACAGAAATATATTTTCCCAAAAATATTTAATAGTGTGTAGACTTGCATCTTGGATTTATATTTATTATACAAAACACTTGAGGCATGGCCCTAGATGTATTTTTCATAATTATAGTACTAAATCTGACCTCCATGGGTCAGTGGTTAAGAGCATTGATTGCTGACCCGGAGGTTGCGGGTTCGAATCCCGACCGGAGCGGAAAAATCTAATAGAGTTTACCGTTTCCGGAATGGCATAGATGGAAAGGTAAAGTGCCCTGAAGTTATGAGAAAGCGGTTCCGGGGCACACTTACCTTTTTATTTAAAGTACGAAAATCGAGGTATGGCCTTCTATGAATTTTCCCTAACCCTACCCTACACTCGAGGCATAGCCCTATATGTATTTCCCTAACCCTACTCTACACTCCAGGACATTTTCTTGTACCCAAGTAGTAAACACCGGTCAAGATGCTAGATTGGTCATCCAGCAAGCCTGGGGTCCGCACGTTCGAATCTTACTGAATGCATGAATTTTCACTTCCTACATTTCTCCTTCTTTTTTCCTCTCTTTATCTTCTTGTCATAATTCCTCATCCACCCCCCCCCCCCCCCCCCCCCCCCCCACCCGCTCCCAATGCGTCAGCAGGAGTCAACAGTAAACTGACGAAACTATGAGAAATTCCAAATTTAGCATACCCCTATCCAAAGCGCCATTGAAAGATTCCAAATTCAGCATTCCCTTATCTAAGTGCCATTGAAAAAATTCCAAATTCAGCAATTCAGCATTCTAATATTAGAATTTCTGATTGCTGATGGAGTATGGAGCAGGAAATCAGCACGTGGGCTTCAGTATTCTCTGTGTTTTACAAAGAGATGAAAGATCCCGATGATGATGATAATAATATAGATAATTTATTCAGAAATTGCTGATCACCAGAGCTATTAGAACGACATTAGGTATTCAGAAATACCTCGTTTGAGTGATATACTGACACGTGCTGTAGATATAAGTGAACTTCATTATGCTTTCAATGCATTCAGTGGTAAAATGAATTATGGATGGTTAAAAAATAATGCTAAAAGCCAGAAATAGATTTTTCGAAGATTTTTGTTTGTTTGTTGACAACTTCACGTCGATGACAGGATGGCACCTTCAGTACACCAGCTCCTATTTTGCCACAGAAGTTGAGCAACGTGCACAAAGTTAAGAATTTGAATGGGTGACCATTTGAATCTCCCCGTAAATTGTTTATTTCTCTCTCTCTCCCTCTTCGTCTCTCTTTCTTCTCTCCCTCTTTTTTTCTCTCTCGCTTCTCTCCTCTTTTTTCTCTTACTTTCGCTTTCTTTCTCTCATATTTTCTTACTTTTTTTCTCTCTCTCTCCCAGTCTCCTCCCAGATATCAACGGAGTGGTGGTAATTGTCTGTATAATATTAGCCGTCAACGGAAATCAAACCCACGACCCAGAGACTCATAAAGACCACGGTTTCTCTGTCAGCAGGGTCATCCCACATGTCACTCACCCCTCCAGGCGGTCGTTGGGTAAACAACAACTTCTGAATTCCTAATCCCCGACATCACAATGCGTGCTGCGGTTTCCAAATCCTGCACAAAAAAGAACATTTCGTGTGAAAACACCAAGAGATAAATAATTAGAACTGCTTGTAAAATTAAGGACTTGTAGTTTCTACCGATACCTAATTGGGTTTACTGAACAGCGCGCGATTAACTTAGCGGTTAAGCATTCGCTTGCCATGCGGAAGGTCCCGGGTTCGATCCCTCGTGCCCACAAAAATTTGTATTCTTAATGTGGTTACAATATTTTCTAAGGGATACCTTTCGGTGCGCTCGTATTGACCCAGCACCTAAATGGGAAGTATTGTGTCACTTCTCGCCCATCAGTGGGGGGCATACTAAAGGGATGGGCAAGCTACAACACAAACAACAAGGCAAAAAGGCGTTTTTGAAAAGGCGATTTGATTAAATATTTTTTTTTTTTCTTTTAAAAGAAACATTTGTAAAATAAAACTACAACTTAAGTTGTGAATATGTTATTAATAAATAACATGAAGAAACATTTATACGAAGGCTTACGAACGCTGGGTTCGATTCCCAACGGGGGAGGATTTTTTCTGCTCTGTACTTGGATGTTCGGGGTCCACTCATACCTCGTGAGGAAAAATGAGTAGTTACTTGTATGAGTAACGACCAGTGGCGGCATTACCAAAGTAAAAAGAAATTCATGTAATAGAATAATTCGAAATGTAAAGGAGGCTCTTAGTAATGCTGCGCTACCCACAAAAATTGTGAAGAGGCCTTGTGCTTCACCACAAAGAAAATCATACATACATACATTTATACGAAGGTATTTCTTGCTTTGAAGGGCTTCTAAGAGATTTGAATACAATATTAATTTAATACAATTCTGTGTTTTTAAGATATAGGCACAGCTAACTATCTCCCGGTGGTGAGAGAATTATATGGACATCCAGATCAAATGTCTAGGCAAATTCAGTACCTCGATTATTTCCAAACTTATTAGAAACCTTACACATTTTTTCCGTCTAACCCGGAATCTCAAAGGTCAAGGCGTCCGTCGGTCTGTTAATAAAGAGTTCGTGGGTTCGAAACCCAGACGGGACATGGCACGGTCTTCCCTTTTGGACATAATCATCCCATTTGGAATTTGGATTCCATAATAATAATAATATTGACGTCTTCGCCTTACTGCGGGAATAATGGGACATATAAATAAATAGGACACGATCGGGCACTATTTATTTGTTAGTGTTAATAATAGATCAAAAATCTTATCCAAAGATTCCAAAGGAATTTTAACCGTATACTTAACACGGTTTTTTTTCTTGGCGTTGCAAAACCAGCGTTTCCGAAATCCACCTAACTTGAAAATTTATAATGATTTTCAAACATTCACACATGACAACACCGTAATATATCATGGGGTGTTTTTCTAAAGATGCGGGTTGTGGAAATTAAATAACAAAAAACTCGTTTACATGTCTGAACAGAGCCTTTTGAATGAAAGAAAACCTTTGGATATGGTGGAGCGTCTTCTATGCCAGATAGTGAAAAAATTACAGAAGTATGTTGTAATGTTATGTATGTAAATGTAATTTATATACAGAGTGATTCCGTTAAGCGGCGACAAAAATAAAATGGTGAATTCTACACATCGAGGCACGTCAAAAAGTCAACCGTTTTCTACTTTTGTTTTGTACAAAATGGTCGAAAATTTTAATCTCTTTTGTGGTAAGTAGGTATAGGTTCCGTGTGGCTCTCGGCTAAGAATAAGACCATTAGTTGTTGTAAAAGGCGACTACCAGGAACATCTCTCAGAAACTGTTGAAAAGCTTCAAGATAAAGAGATTTTCATAATACTCTCAAGAGCTGCTGGAAAGCGGTTTGAATGGCTGCTGAAACAATGCTTTAATCCACAGGAGGCCGAACAAAAACCGTAGAGCCACTTTCTAGTAAACAAAGCATGAAAAAAAAGCCTCATTCAGAAGCATCAGGGTGAGAAACTAATGAAGCAAAAGAGAAAGAAGATGACAACAACCTCAACAGAACTATACTCTCTTGTAGAGATATAGTTCAGAGGTGACATTCGAAACCCCAAACCCCAACTGCTTCTCAGAGCTTTATAAACGCCCTGAAGTATTTGAAAGTGGGAGTAATTTAGAAGAACTTCCCGAATGAGTCCCATCCACAGGCAGGCGAAAATATTCATAACTCATTTACCCAAAAGAGCAGAAGAAATGCTCTGTCTGAGCAAAGAGGAATTACAAATATTTACTGGCTTTTTAACAGGCCACTGTAGCCTCAACTACCGTCTAAAATGCTCAAGACCCAAAATGCAGTCTCTGTAGAGACATCGCTCAAGACCCAAAATGCAGTCTCTGTGAAGACATCGCTCAAGACCCAAAATGCAGTCTCTGTAGAGACATCGCTCAATACCCAAAATGCAGTCTCTGTAAAGAGGCCTTAGAAAAAGGAAATAACATTATCTGTGAATGTGGAGCAGCCTCCCATACTCGACTGAAACACTTCTCAAGGATGATTTTAACATCTCAATTTTAAAGTTACCGAAATCAGTACTAAAAGATTCTTAAACTAAATTAAAAGCTTTGATCTTTTTTAGAGTTACAGGGGCATGTCACAAGAGATCACAAAAGGTCGCAGTGACAAAGAGCTTTCGTAGCCGACAGCCCTACTTATACCAATACCAATAGGTATAGGTATTTTTTTCCTTCTTTTTGCTTCGTGTACAGAAGAGGGCAACAAGGAAAGTGCGTGACATCAAATTTTATTAAAGTCAAAGAGTGTGGAGTTAATCCTTTCTGGCATGTCCTTTGATAAGCCACCTTGTTATACTTTTTTTCTCGTGTCATGATCAGGTATAAATTTCCGGGGGAAGAAATAAAATAATTTTCTGACAAAATATTAGGAACACGTGATATTTGCATATCTGGCTGGGTGACGTTAGTTATAAGGGGATCGCTGGTACAATTTTCAGCAATTAGAGGGTAAAATAGAGTCTTTAATAATACATAATATTGGGACGTCCAAACCGAAATAGAATCAATGGACAAAGTAGCAGCCTAGGAAAGGGATCTAGGGTTCGATAAAAATCCTTTCACTACCAGTAGCTCAGTGATATATAGGCGGCACTCTGTGATTCCAGAGGTTCCAGAGGTCGCAGGTTCGAAACCCAGCCGCGACATGACAAGTTATCCTCCCATTTGGGATTTTACCACATAATGATACGTCTTGGGCTTACTGCTAGAATAATGGGACTTAATAGTCCTAATCGGGAAATATAAATAAGGCGATATTATTATTATTATTACCGTCAGATAGGTATCTGTGTCTATGGTAACGCAATTTTTATTATTATAACCTTATCAAAGTGGGTAGGTATAGTGAATAATGAATAATGTAGGTAGAGAACTGGAAGAAAATGTTTGGAAGAAAGAGGACGCCCTAGACAGAAAAAGTATTTTTCAAGTTCTCTTCAAAAGCCTGTGGCTTTAACCTTTTCCCAAATCTACTTAGGGTTGGCATGGTGCGACCTCATGGTTGAGGTTGCTTGCCACATTAACCTCACTCAGACTGGGTAGGGCCGGAAATGTCAGCCTTACGTGTACGGAGGGAACAGAATTTCCTGTGTGAAAAGTCTGCTCTGACCGGGGATTGAACCCAGGATCTTTGGACTACGGACAGTACGCCACGCAGGCTATTATTATTACATAATAATAATAATACTAAAGTACTGGAAAACGAGAGTTCATCAAACCAATGTTAACCACAATTAAGTTTGGGAAAAGGTATAAAGTGCCATAAGTCAAAGAAAATGAGTAGATATATGATCAACACCCTGATCACAGACTTGTATTTTCTTTATTTTTCTTCTTTGAAACTTCATCCATTCTTTTTTGGACGGGATAAAATATTTACGTTTCGGAAGTGTCACTCACTTGGGGCCAAAACAAAAAGTTAAAGTTCCTATTATGTCCCGCCACCTGTGTCTAGCACAAACGCCAATCATATTATACCCGCTGAAACATCTATTAGAACTTCTCAATATCCTGTTTATGTTGAAACAAAGTGATGGATTTTTCAGAGAGCTCTTTATTCAAAGTGTGTTGAAAGCTCAAAAGTGTTTCCTGTGTAGTTTGAAAGGTTAAGGGTTAAGTGGTTAAGGCGCTGTGCTTAACTATCATGTATAATAATTTATAATGTACTCGTCAACCCATTAGGTTTATATATACAGGGTAATAAAAGAGAAAGAAGAAAAGGGTAATATGATATGGCTTATGTAATATGGCATATACATGGTAACAGGCGCGGCCGGTGTGAAAATGTTTTGGGGGTGCTGCCAGATAAACAAGGCTAAAATGGGACTTCCAGAGCCGCTTTTTCAGAATATAAAGAGATTGAGTTTGTTTACCATGTCAGTCATAATAATTATGCAATAATTATTCTTGAAATATGAGTGATGATTTTCATTGTGTACGACCTAGGACCTGAGAAAATCCTATTCGAACCTCAATCATAAAAAATATGATTTCTACGACCCGTTCGACTGTATACCTAGTTCTTCTTCTTCTTTCACATTGCCTTTTCCCAAATTTACTTGGGGTCGGCATTGTTCACGGAGGGAACAGAATTTCCTGTGTGAAAAGTCTGCTCCGACCGGGAATCGAACTCAGGATCTCTGGACTACGGGCAGGAGTCACAACCGTTTCACCACGGAGGCTAGCTCGAATGTATACCTAATTATGTAGGTACCAACTTTTATGCTGATACCTATAATATGGCCATGTAGCTGCAACCCCAGCTTTTCTTCTTACACAAAATAAGAAGTAATGGCATTATATTAAATTGTATTTTGTTCCCTTAAGCTCAAGAGGGGAGAAAAAAAACACATGTGTTACCAAAATAACATGAGAGCTCAGGAGGAAGAAAGAAAATCTGTTCTGCTGAATGTATACCTATATGTATGGTTTTATTTAACTTTTCAGACATTGAAATACCATATAGGTACCTATTTTATTATTTTATTTTAAATTTGAAGGTGAAAACCCCCTAGTTCCGAATTATGAAACCGGGTTTTGTTATCTAATCCTGTTTTGCACTTAACACGACCTTTATTGGGAATTCCAACCAATCACAGCGCATTTATGTAAGCTGTTAGTTGGACAAATCCTAGATATTTATTTCTGTTTCGTAATTCGGCCATTAGCTTTTTGTATTCTAAAATTGGTCAGTAGGTCGATTCCTAAAAGTAAAATAAGTAAGGGTTGTATAAAAGTTATGGCAGCAATCTTGTAATTAGTGGAAATGAAGCCCTAAGTTTCCTTATAGTTAAATCTCAATAATTCGAGCTGTGTCTTTTTGACTTCGAGGAAGTCGAATATTGATTAAAAGTTTATCTTATGAAGACGGAGGGAGCAGCCATTAATTATTATATTATTATTAGAACCCCGTTATTATGAACTAATTGTGACCAGGGGTAGTTCATAATAGCGGGGTTCAATGTAAAAGTTCATTACATTGTTAATGATCTGTTGCATGAGTATACATAAAAAAAAAAACAAAATACTTACCAAATACACAATAAAGACTATATGACATTGACTAGGACTTACTTAATATGACATGAAAAGAAAAATCATAGAGTGAAACCAACCATAATTTGTGTTCAATTTTTTTTTTTTTTTTTTTCTTGGGAAAAATCTTATATTATGTTTCTAATTTCTATATCTAAATCTATCCCTCTTTTCCCGGGCGTGCATGTATTTAAATGTTAATTTAAGTATAGATTAGGCATATAAATATAAAAAATGTATGTACATTGTACATACATTTTTTGTATGTACATAGACCTATTGTGAGGATCTAAAGAAGTAAGTAATTCTTGAGAAATTAGAGAAAATTTCAATTAAAAAAAAAAATTGCGGAAAAAAAGTTCATTTTATCCAAAGTTCATAATATCGGGGTTCATAATAACGGGGTTCTATATACTGCAAATAAAATAAATTATTAGGTATATTTTAAAAAAGAAAAAAAAAACCTCATAGTTCCTCATTGTTCAAACATTATAATATGCATATCATAATATTTGTTACTCGCAATAGTGATATCACAATCACTCAAAACTGCCTTGCTAAATATCTGCCCTACTATAGGTACTCGAATCAGCGACCTCCAGGTTCTGACTCACGGTTTTATTCAATTTGGTTTTAAGGTCACCTCAATCGTCATGTCACGACGGGGGTGTTACCCTCCATTCGCAGGAAACTCACAAACTTGATACCGACATTAACCTCACCCAGCTCGGGTTGAGCCGGAATGCCAGCATCACGAAGTCTTCACCTCGTTGGATGTTGCTGAACTTCGAATCCTGCGAGAACATGTGCAGCTGTGCGCACGAGTACCTCAGTGGTTAAGTATTCGCTTGCCATGCGGAAGGTCCCGGGTTCGAATCCCCGAGTCGACAAAAATTTGTATTTAAAATTTGGTATGAGATACCTTATTCCGGTGCGCTCGTGTTGACCCACCACCTAAATGGGAAGTATTGTGTCACTTCTCGCCCATCAGAGGGAGGCATACTCGGGGTTGGGCAGGCTACAACACAGACCACAAGCGTCTACAGTAGTTCCTGTTTCATGGCTACGAAATAAAAAAAGGCTGTGAAACACTCATATTAAAAAAAAATCAACGCCCGATCAACGTTGGCCTATCCAGATCGGTTTTATAGGATGTATTTTGTATAATATATAGCAAAGTGTGTATTTATGTTACCTACCTGCTTGTTTCATCGTTCAGAAAGCACGACTTTACTACATGACAACAAGACTTCTATTTGCTTTCATCATTTTAGCAATATCATATTTGAAAGCATGGCAATTTTACTATTGACAAAAGTTAGAACTGATGTAATATTGTTTCGCTTTTATCTTTCATCTACAATTTGCTTTGCTCTAAAACTGAGTAGCAAATAGGTAAATATGAGAACCCTGCAAATAGAGGTAGTGCATGTATATTTGTAGATACCTATAAGATGTACTTATATAATTATGTTGAAAGGCAGATATTGTCTCATGGCCTAAGGCTCACTGCCTCAGACTGGGAGAGTAAAGGAACTCTTTAATCTCATTATTGCACGATAAACAAAGTATTGTATTGTAAGACATCAACTCGGCGCTGGATTACATACGAACTGTAATTTATCTATCGGACTAATTTTGTTTCATTTATATTTTTTGTATAAGTTACTTCAGATAAATGGCTAATACTTATTAGAAATCGGAAGAATTGTGTTCATTTTTGTATATAAAAAAATTGCTCCGATTTCAATTTTTTGATATTTCTGGACGTTTCATAACCTCATGAGCAAATTTGGTTTTGTGTCTGTCTGTCGGCCTGTTAAATACATTCCATGTAACGCGCAAATCTCGGAAACTACTAAACGGATTCCAACGAAATGTTGTACACATAAGGAGACGTATTGTAGATGGTCCCTTGTAGATAATGCTCTATGATTGTTTTGTAAAAAATAAAAGAATTTAAATTGATTAATCTGTACAGAAAATGTTCTTATGTAAATAAATGTTTATTTATACATAGCAGAGGATACAGCGCAATATTGCGTGGAAATATCGGATATACAGGAAAATTATATAATAAGGGCCGAATAAGAGAATAAAAATAATAAAACAGTGGCCGTATTGGGAAACAGAATTGGAACAAAAGTCTGGCTTACCTTTTTTGGTCTGGTCTGACGGTCTGTCCCCCGAGTTAAGAGTTTCAAGTTTCAACCAATCACAAGTCAGCTAACTACCATATTTTTTGCGCATTCCGGCCCAACCCAGGCTGTGTGAGGTTACTGTGGGTGGGTAGCAGGTTTGTGAGTTTCCTGCGAATGGAGGTTAACACCCCCATCGTGGTATGACCATGCAACTGAAAACGACGTTAAACACAACAACAACAAAAATTATGTTATCCTGCAGTTTCCTCTCATAGAAAGCTTCCCACAGCCGTACGTAAGTACATTGTACATATACCTACCTATATAGATAAACAGCTAAATTAGACCTCAAGTTATGCACGAGTAAAATTCATTACGTCGCGTTGGACATAAATAATGGAAAGTTTCTAGGCGCGGATACAAAAGCTGCTATCGAAAGTTATCTGAAATTCTAAAATTTTGAGGTTCTTTTTTACAATATCATAAATTACTCTGAATAATGTAGGCCCCGACATTATGAAGTTTCAACATACATAGGAAACGTGTTTATTACCCAAACACAACCGCATGCGAAAATTTTCATCCGACCTTTGAACTTGGGGAAATTTTCATTTTAAAATTTCACGGTGAGGAAACTAGGTCCCTGAAGTAGCTGTGTGCTAGATATTACACATTTATGTTTCAATAAATACCTAGATATTACATAATGCGTAGGAAAAATTTGTGGAGGAATTTTAATTGAATTATAAATATGTGGAAGATGTTGCATGTTGGATACACCGGAGTTTTCCGTCCCGTCACTCAGAATTTTAAACAGCGGTCCAGAGGAGTCAGGCCTGCATTTCATTAGTCCCGATTCCACGGACCTGATGAGCTTGATCGAATACGGCGGCGGCGGCTGACATTGTAAACCTGGAGGTCGGTGGTTCAGGTCCCGGTTTTCAGCTTTGGATTTTAGTAATGCGATCGAGTTTGAGTATTGTGATTTCACGAAAATGATAACACAAACTCGAAGAGAAAAATAAATAAAAATAGTCTCTGATTCCTGATCATAGGCAATGCACCAGTAGAATCTTATACTCGTATTATCTTAAGAGAGTGTCATCTCATATTTCTTTCTTGACAACTTGTGTCTTTTTAATTGTAAGGAAACCTTTCGGTGCACTCGTGTTGACCCAGCACCTAAACATGGAAGTATTCTGTCACTATTCGCCCATCAGAGGGGAGGTATATACTACGGATGGGCAAGCTACAACACAGTACCACAAACGTCTACAGTAGCTCCTGTTTCATGGCTATGAAATAAAAAAAGGCTATAAAAACACTCATCTTTAAGATAAGATAAAAAAAAAAAAAAAAAACAAACAAAACAAACTTCATATCTAACTTCATATCATACCCGCCATCGACGGTGGTGCCGAAACTTAAGCTCTGGCGTGGTGCACAAAGCAGTGGCCCTCGATTTATTCGTACATTGGTCCTTATTCATAAAAATAAAGCATTTGATCTTTAGCAAATGCTCGAAGTAAAAACAAAAGATCTGAGGAGTAGGTAGAAGTAAAAGCAGTTGCTCTTTTTAGTATTCATAATCATTTGCTTTTACTTGTGAGCATTTGCTTTTACTCACAAGCAATTGCTTCATTTTTAAGTAACATAAGCATAAATGGAACAGGTCAAATGTATGAATAGAATACCCATGTACCATTTACTTCCACAGAAGTAAAAGCTTTTGCTTTGAAGTAAAAGCTTTTGTTCTCAAAAAAATATGAATACTGACTGAAGCATTGCTTCACATTTCGGAAGTAAAACCTTTTGCTTCTCTTTGATTTACACGGCTCATTGATTGCTATCGAACTACTATCAATTATACATTGATTTGTTTCAGGTGAGCCATGATGGCGGAAGGCTCCACACCCCCAATGGCGACGTCAGTGGCGACTAATTTTACCTCCACGGACGACAAAACCTCCGAGATCCTCTTCCTCCTCCGCCTCTATGAGAAGTGTGAATACCAGAAGGAGCATTTCGACCATCTTGTTACAACGGTGAGTCCAGTCCCATGTTAACGATTAGCTCAGTGGTAAGGTACATGGGAAGGTTCCGGGTTCGATTTCCCAGAGCGAACAAAAAAATTGTGTTCAAAAATTGGTTGCGGTAAAGTTAAATACAAGGTATACCATACGGTGGGCTCATGACCCAGCACCTATAAGTGAGAAGTATTGTCACATATCAGCTTATCATCCATTACAGGAGAGACATACTATGGGATGTGCAAGCTACAACTTAGACCACAAGTGTAGGTACACAGTAGGTATTTGCTTTTTTTTCCTTCTTCTTTTTTTTAAAAACCCGACCTCAGTAGCTTGATCCATAAGGAGGGCACTTGCAACCGATAGGTCGGTGGTTCGAGTCCCAAGTTCGTAAAAAAATAGCAGTGTCTGTTTGAATAATTGTGACATCACGAAAGTGATTACAACACAAAAACGATATTTTTTCCAAGTTAAAGTTTTCCAAGTTAAAGTGTGATTTCTTTGTTTTGATACTTTTGGAATGACAGGTCGATTAATATCCACCATATTATGATGTCAGGCCAAATAATTATGTCATTTTTAAAAAGCTAGAGCTCTCATTACAATATTTATTTGGATAGAACAGCATCCAAGGCCGTTAACAAACATGACACGATATAGATTATTTTCCCTGCTGTTTAATTTCCTCCTTTTACAAAGTTGCATTTTTTCCTTTGTCAAGGAAGTGAAAAACGGATTGTTAAAAAGAGAGAGGAGAGAGAGAGAAGGGAGAAAAAGAGAGAAGAAGGAGAGAGAGAGCGAAAGAGAGGGAACAGAGAGAGAGAGAACAAGATGGATCGATTTTTATAAGAAACCGTTTTCTTAATTGGAGGAAAAAGCGTGTTGGACACTTTTGAACCCTCTAATTAAAAATGACTTAATATCAGATTACCCCCCTCAGCCTCTCATCTTACCTCTAGGGTTTTTTTGTAAGCAGCGGCAAAGACTAGGGCAAATTGTTTTAAGATATTTTTAGAAATTTTTAATCTTACTAATCTTACTAATTTTATTATTACTATTATTATTATTATCTGACCTGAATCCCTAAAGGATTCAGTGGAAAATCCATACATTTTTTTTTTTTTTTTTTTTTTTTTTTTTTTTTTTGTCGCCTTCAACAACAAAATACATGTAGCGTAACCTGGGATCGACTGCTCGGCTTACTGCTGGAATAATAAGACTTATTAGTCTTGATCGGTAAGTGTAAGTAAGGCGAAGGCGACTGTGTAGGCGTAGGGTAATCCTGGTAGCATGGCATAGGGATCTGTTGGTTTGAATTCCCACGAATGTACGTTTTAAAAAAAAAAAAAAAAAAAATTGGGTTTAACATCGCATTCAACTGCATGGTCATATCACAACGGGGGTGTTACCCTCCATTCGCAGGAAACTCACAAACCTGCAACCCAAATTAATTTCACCCAGCCTGGGTTGGGTCGAAGCATTACGAAGTATTCACTCCTAAAATTTACATTTTTATACATACCTATAAAAAATCTGGTGTAAACATCACACGACTTTCCTTACCCCCCTAAAATAAGTCGAATTCCGCCACTGGTGACTCAACGGTAACAGATTGTTAAAAATCAGTGCCAAATTCGTAATCAGCACCTCAAAATCATTGGATTTGATATGTCGCAACTCTCATCTAGGTTGAATAACACAGACGGACACAGAGACACACGGACCAATATGACTGAAAACAACTTTTTTGCTATCCTGAAGCTATGATTCGTCCAGAAATGTAAAAAACTGGGTAGGCCAAATTTTCGACGAATACAATACTTTCCTTATTATAGAATAAGGAAAGTAAAAAACTTACTCTTTAAAAATAGTTACTGGCTAATCAGCCAGCAATTATTTTCCCAAGTTCACTGATTGAACTTTTCAAGTTTTCAGTTTTCCAATACAGCTGTTTTTCATATTACGTTTTCCTCTTACAACAACCAAGTTTCTGCTTATTTTCCATCTAGGATTTAACCCATCTGGGTGCCCTCTGCGGTGGCATCTTTTAGTTACCTATCCCCTTGCTTCTCCCCCAGACTCCACCCTCTACTGCCCCACCATGTTCGACGGGTGGTCCTGCTGGAACGCCACCCTGGCGGGCGAAACCGCCCGGACCCCCTGCCCCAACTTCATCGTGGGATTCGACAGTCGCCGTAAGTAAGACAAGGGTTGGGTGGAAGAGATTGCCTAAGGCAATAACCCCGCCCTTTAGTTAGGACATATATTAGAAATGTATATATTTATTTATATTTTCTTTATTTTTTTCTTCTATTATATTGTATTTTAATTTGTTATTATTTGTATTGTATATAATATGTCTATTAAAAAGTGTAAATAAATAAATAAGTCCCAATTTTCATAAGTCCCTTTCAAATACATATATTCTTAGTGCATGAACACAAGGCCTTTTGTGTTCGGTGGAAGAGAAAGCCACTGGCTTTAACCTCGCCTCTTGGTTCACTACATATTGTATTGTATTTTTTTTTTTTTTTCGTGTTTATTTTGTTGAATGTATCATGTAGTTGACCAATAAAGTGTTAAATAAATACGTATATTCTTAGTGCATGAACACAAGGCTTTTTGGGGTTCGGTGGAAAAGAAAGCCACTGGCTTTAACCTCGCCCCTTGGTTCACTACATATTATCTATTGTGTTCTTTTTTTTTCGTGTTATATTTTGTTGAATGTATCATGTAGTTGACCAATAAAGTGTTTAATAATAATAATAATAATAATAATAATAATAATAATAATAAGGCCTACGTTGCCAAGTGGTTATCGCGCTAGCTGAAATAATAAAGATTTTTTTTTTTTTTTTTAACTGAGTGGTCATAATTTCAGGACCCTGGTTTTTACAATAATAAAATTATTTATTCTAACTAAAAATCTAGAATCTCACAAACCAGCTATTAAAATTACCCTCGCCTAGCCTGGGTTGGGCTAGGAATAGTCAGCATTACGAGGGTTTGAATTTGAATCGAATCACCCATCCAAGTTCTTGCCTTGCTGGACGTTGTTTTAACGTCAGTGACAGATCTCACACTGGTCTGTTCAACATCGACGCGCTGACTGAAATCATTAAGACCTAAAATTTCTTCTTGAAAAATTTCCTTTCAAGAAGGTCCGTCACATACGTTAAAAATATTTTTATTTATTTATTTACACTTTATTAATAGGACTTTATTAATGTATTATATATAATACAAATAATTACAAATTAAAATACAATAGATACAATAGAAGAAAAAAATAAAGACATATATACTCATTGGTGGAAGGTAATCAACAGGCGAGGTCAAATAATTAAGGAAAAAATTATGTACATAAAAAAATTATGTAGGAAAAAATTATGTAGCGGTTCCCAACCGGTGGGCTCGCTACTGGGCCGCGGATGCTGGCCGAAACTCAAGAAATAATATTAAAATAGTGCAAAATAAAATCGGGTGGGCCGCAAAATTTGTTTTAAAAATATTATTGGGCCCCCAAGCTAAAAAAGTTGGGAACCGCTGAATTAGGTATTGAGTTGATTCGAACTAACGGATTTCTACGCTTTCTGGATTAACAGACTAGCGCCTAAACCACTTGACTAACCATGCACGGGCACGGTTGAATACAAAATAGTAGGTACGTTGGAAACACTAGATCTCATTTTGTCACGGATCTTGACAAATTTGTTTGCTTTTTCCAGCCCAACTCAGGCTGGGTGAGATTAATGTGGGAAGATGGTTTGTGAGTGAATGGAGGGTAAAATAGCATCTCGAATGACCTAGATGTTAAATAGACGTTAAGAAAAAAAAACTTATAAAAAAAACTTTCTCATTTTTAAAATTGTACGTTCAATATTTACCTACCTACAGGGTGCCCAAGTTTTTTTTTTTTTTTGAAAATTTCTGAATCAATTCTAGGGGACATTGTAAGACTAAAATAATCTCAGATGTCATTCTTCTAAAAATGCCGTCAAAAAGCGGTTTTTTTTAAGTGAACGAAAAGCCTCAACTAGACCGAACGGTCTTCTTCTTCTCCTTACTTTACATAAATATTTAATTAATATATGTACAAAGACCATGCATCAAAAAAAATTTAAGCCTTTAAACCTCTAAATGCAATCTGCTTCTATGTTTTCATCAATTATGTTATCGTCAAATCTTTATCTATACTACTTTCTTTGGCACCTATTTTATCAGTACCTCTTTTTATTTTAATTGTTTGTAAATTATAACTAGTTTTGTTTGTTCTTTTTTTTCAACTCACATTGTTAACATACATTTGTATTACAAACAATTAAAATGTTAATAAATAAATCAGCTCTGATCAACCAAAATTTGAAGAGTAAAAATAAAGTGATTTTTGGGACTCTGGTTTGTTTACATTAAAGTTATCGGTGTTTGTTTAATTTGCATTTGAAATACCCAATTCTTCTTCTTACCGAACCAAAAGCCATGACCGCAGCAAAAGCCATCAAATAAAAAAAATAATTCAGTGACCAGGTATGAATTACTCCGGTTCTCTTCGTTCAATATAAAAAAACCGCTTGAACTGAGTGAGATATGAATAAAATAAAAAATCGATTTTGAATGCAAAATGTTGAACTTTTTGAACCTCTTTTGTAGGTTTTTTTTTTTCATTTTTTTACATTAAATATATCGGTGTTTGTTCACATTTTGCATTTGAAACTATCTACTTTGAAATTAATAATTATCACATAAAAATTACCTGGATTATTTTTGTCTTATAATGTCTCCTGGAGTTCGTTTTGAATTTTTTCTAAAAAATAATACTCGGCCACCCTGTATACTGGGACATACACTGTATGTTGGAAGTTGCTCGAAGAAAAAGTACACAATACCCTTCTTAAAAGTACAAAAAAGTGTGATGAAATATTTCCAGAAGCGCTTAAGTGTTCATCCTCCCATTTTTCAATTTCAAAGATTCAATTGAAAGCCATTCTCTCCCCCCGGCAATCTCATTTTTCATCCTGAGATGTTAACTCTTTCTCACTTTCTTCTTCGTGAAAAAAAAAAAAGAAAAATCCTAACTTAAGTTGTTTTGTTCATTTACGGCAATAATGTATTTAGAAGACTGTCTCTTTTTTTCAATTTCTTATTTCTGAAGACATCAAACGAAGGTTATTGAAATGTGCCAATCTATATAAGTTCAATTTGACATTTTTTTTTTTTTTTGATAGCTGAATTTGATGCAAATTCTAGAGTAATCTCAATTGGATGACAGAAATAGAGTAAGGATTTTTTGACAACGACCCTGGACTGTCAGTTAGTTTGTTTTAGACGTAGGGCTTAATGCTCATCAATAGTCGAGATAGCACGTAATATTCTGACTTTGAATTAGACACATTATCAATTTCAAAACATTCAGAGGTTAGCTTAGCTTCAAATCATTCAGGTTAGTCCAGAGCGCGCGATTAGCTCAGTGGTTAAGCACTCGCTTGCCATGCAGAAGGTCCCGGGTTCGATCCCCCGTGCCGACAAAAAGTTGTATTTTTAATTTGGTTACGGTTGTTTGTAAGGGATACCTTCCGGTGAGCTCATGTTAACCCAGTACCTAAATGGGAAGTTTTGTGTCACTTCTCGCCCATCAGAGGGGAGGCATACAGGCATACTACGGGATGGGCAGGTTACAACACAGAAAACAACAGTAGCTCCTGCTTCATGGTTACGAATTAAAAAAGGCATCTTTTTTAAAAAAAGATGTGTTCTTTTTTTTAAAAAAAAAAGGTCCAGCGTAAGAGAGGGGAGCGATTTTCTTTGGTCACTTTCAACTTCAACGTCACTTTCAACTTGATAGTCATATCATGACGGGGGTGTTACCCTCCCTTTTCAGGGGGTGTTACCCTCCCTTCGCAGGGGGTGTTACCCTCCTAACCATATTAACCTCATGCAGTCTGGGTAGGGTCGGAATGCAAGCATCACAATGTTATTATTATTGTAGGATTTATTAATCTGATCCCGTTTCATAATTCTGGCCTTAATAAGCAGTATTTCAACTTACAAAAAACTACCTTTGTAAAATAAAATTAAAAAAAAGAAAAGTTATAATATTTGTGCTAATCTCTTTCGTGGTGTCACAACAACTCAAACTAGCTTCACTAAATCTTTGCTGAACTTGAATCACTGAACTCAAGGTTGCAAGTCAGTTAACTTACCGCTCAAGTTAGTCCTTTTAAAAATAAAATAAAAAAACACTGCCAATTATGGACACAATACTTCCTCGTGATTGTTTCACATTGTAAACACGTGCCAATTTGAAGTTTTTTACAAAATTATTTGTATCTCAAAAAAGACTGAACCGATTTTCTTCAAATTTGTTTTCTATGGTAGAATATTGTTTTTTCTACATTCTATATTCCACAAAAAATTCTGTATCGGCAAGTCGTGGTCCTTATTTTTTTTACTTTTTTGTCCAAAATTTCGGATTTTCTTAAATATCAGAGTCAAATTATAATTAATTAAAAAATAAATATAAATAGCCTATGTAAAATTATAATATGCATATACATACAAAATTTCATCAAAATCGTTCACGAGATATAAGCGTTTAAGTAAAAAGTTAGTGGTCAGGCGCATGGTCTCTTTCACCCAGAACCGCTAGTACAAATTCGATGAATTTAAAATGGGACCATCTACAGAATGTCTCCTAGATGTGTGCAAAATTTCATCAACATTCGTCGAGTAGTTTCTGAGATTTGCGCGTTACAAAGAATCGTTTTAACAGACAGACAGACCGACAGACGGACGGACACAAAACCAAATTTGCTCAGGAGGTTATGAAACGTCCAGAAATATGAAAAAAATTCAAATCGGAGCAAAAAAATTTTTTTTTTACAAAAAACGAAAACAATACTTCCGATTTCTAACATTAGAAATTTCTCGGAAGTAATAACCTATCTAAAAATATTGAAAACAAAGAATCTATAGTAAATAAAATCCTGTTCAGACTTTCAGTAGTCCCTGTTAGCGAATACTCATTATTGCCCTACTGTGGGATGCTTTGTCAAAACCTCAATTTCGCTATTAAAATTTACACGGAAAGCTAAGCATGTAGTGGTGGGTGAGCTCTGAAGAGAGCTT
Organism: Bactericera cockerelli; assembly: GCA_024516035.1. Classification (NCBI taxonomy): domain Eukaryota; kingdom Metazoa; phylum Arthropoda; class Insecta; order Hemiptera; family Triozidae; genus Bactericera; species Bactericera cockerelli. The sequence goes on from CM044957.1 coordinate 8,609,856, forward strand.
TCCTTTCATGTTAATGAGAGAAAAGTACTTGGGTATAAATTTGAAAATGAAGAATTATTTAGTGCTGATGAACAGAATTCTTAATGAGGAATTAATATTAGAAAGTGGTAATAAGTATACGAAGATAAAGACAGGCTGAGATAGGTATTAGCGTAGTAGGGGCATTGTGAAAATGGCGGGATTCTAGCAATGAAAATACAAGAGGTAGACTGACATGGTTTTTGGACATGTAGAGCGAAGAGATGAAAACTATGTGAGTTAGAGGATATAGGAATTTGACATTGACGGTAAAAGGGGTATATCACGATTCGTCTCAAAAAAGGTTTGAATTTCAGGTAGAAAAAGGCGCCGCACGATTCGTCTCAAAACGTTATTTGAGCGAAAAAATAAACAACATGATTCGTCTTACCGGCAAAAAAAGAGAAGGAGACCAAAAATAAGATGAAGAGACAAAATTGAAGAAAACCTAAAGAGAAAAGAGGAAGCACCTAGAAAGATATGGAAGGAAAGAATTCATGGAACAAATGCCGACCCCAAATAGGTTTGGAAAAAGGGTAAATGATAGAAAAATAAACATAATTGTATACGAGACTTGTTATTTTCTATACTCCATTCGAGATTTGCCTTCTGGAAGACCTTTTAAGGATAAAAAAGTAAATTAAAGTCCGTCGCGGTAGCTCAGTGTTCAAGGCGTCTATCTGGAAATCCAGTGGTCGCGGGTTCAAAACCCCAGCCGGGACATGATGAGTTCTTCTCCCGATTTGATCACATAATAGTACGTCGTGGACTTACTGCTCGAATAAAGGGACTCAGAAGTCCTAATGGGGTAGTAATAATAAAGCTATATCATTATTATTATTATTATTATTATAATAATAATAATATTTTTCACTATAATAAACCGACCTCAGTAGCTTGATCGATAAGGCGGCGGACTTCTAACCTAGAGGTCGGTGGTTCAATTACCGGTTTCAGCGTGGATTTAGTAAAGCGAGTTTCAGTAGTTGTGATATCACGAAAGTGATTAACAGATTTATGACAATAATAATTTTTATTTATTTATTGTTATTATTATCTATTTATTATTTAATGTTAAAAATTGTGAATCCTCTAAACTGTATAAGCTGCGAGTGAATAAAAACTTTTTCTTGTTGAGAATTTCAACAAGCAACAACATAAAGGGTTTGTTCCCTATAGAAACTTTGGTGAATATGCCTTGACAAGCAATGTGTCAAATTCAGTAGGATGAGAATTAGAGGCCGAATCATGAAAATAGAAAAGATAACAAACATAACCCAGACCGTCCCTCTTGTCGTAATATCAACCAATCACAGCGCACTATAGTCCGACTTGAGGGTTTTTCCGGCTCACGTTTTTTGTAATCCTATTTTTTAAATCGGCCCTACTTCAGGTGATATATTTTTAAAGATCGAGGGAGGAAAATAGTACTACAGTCGAACCTGGATTTAATAGAACCCAAAAGACAGAGCAAAAGTTCTATTATAAAGAGGTTTCTAATATAGCCAGTTCTCTATTAAACATTAAAAGGTGACGCAGGGACCTGAGATTTTCTCTATTATAAAGAGGTTTCTATATAGTCAGTTGTCTATTACAGCTAAAGAGGTGACCTAGGGACCTGAAATTTTCTCTATTATAAAGAATGTTCTATTATATCCGGAATCCATCATATCCAGGTTCAATTATATAATTGAATTGGTGGAATGTTTCAATTCTCAATTCTTTCATCTCTACTCTGCCTTTTCGACATTTTATTGATAAATACCTATCCCAAATCCCTCACATTCTTGTCATCCTCCCATTCGTCTTTTATCTTTAAATGTCCTTGTTTTTCCTGAGAGCAGGATAAAGACATTGTTTGTTCGAACTTGAACGGAATTCTCTTGTTGGCCTGAAGGTAAGTGTGTTTTCTAAACGAGATTTGATGGAACCTGAGATTTATTTTCATGTTTTCATCGAATTCGATGTAGGCACAGTGAAGATTTTGTATTGAAATCACGTTTTTGTTGGGTTTCTCAATAAAAAAAGATGTCAGGACATATTATTTATCTATCGATTTCTCAAGAGAAACCGAATACCTACTTTCAACCATTTTTTTTTTTTTTTTTTTTTTTTTAAAGATGAGTGTTTCACAACCTTTTTTATTTCGTAGCCATGAAACAGGAGATACTGTAGAGGCTTCTGGTCTGTGTTGTAGCCTGTCCAGATATTCCAGAAGTCGCGGGGTTCGAAACCCAGCGGGGACATGACAAGTTATTCTCCTATTTTTGGTTTTTAACACTTAATAATACGTCTTGGGCTTACTGCTGGAATAATAAGACTTTAATAATCCTATAAATAGTATAAATAAGGCAATATTATTATTAATTATTCTTGAAAGTCTCTGACAGAGCTATAATACGATAGAAGTACAAATTAATTTAGCAGGGCGGAACATAATAATTATTAAAAAATGGGAGAAACATAAAAAAAAAATCGGAAACAAAACCCCTGCGAATACCCTAGATGTTAAATAGTGGGAAAAAAACACGAATACAAAATCAACACCATCCCTACCTAACCGAGAAAACAATGTTCAAGTAAACAAGAACAATTGAGAAGATTTTTTTTCTCTAATTTTTTTTCTTTTTTTTTCTAACTTTCCTTCAAACTTGTGGGAAAATGTGCGAGAGAGAACAGAACGGAAAATTGAAGTTCACTTGAAATGATTCTTTACAAGGAGAATATTGACAAAAGTAAGATGTAAGATGCTTACTCATGGAGGAGATGTTCAGTGTTCACGAGAGAAAGAGAGAAGTAGAGATATAGAAGAGAGAAAGAGAGGGATAAGAGAAAGAGAGCGATAGAAGAGAGAGGAAGTGAGGAAAAGAAGAGATTGACAAAGGAAAGAGAAATAGGGACATAGAAGAGAGAAAGAGAGTGATAAGAGAGAGAGAGAGGGATAGAAGAGAGAGGAAAGGAGAGATATAGGAGAGAAAAGGAAAGACATAGATGATAGAATAAAATAGAGGGACTGAGAGAGATATGAAGAACAAAATAGAATAAAATGAATGTAAGGGAGAGAGAGACAGAGAAATAGGCGAAAGAACGAGATAGAATAAATTGGAGGTGAGAGAGAAAAAGAGAATGAAATAGATTTTGGAGAAAAAATATAAAAAAGACAATATAGAAATAGAATTGAATTGAATTTTTTTTTACTGAACTTTTTGTTTCTAAAATAAATTTGATCTTGAAATTATGGATCTTCTGAGCTCTTCTGAGAAACTTCTGAGGAGGAGGATAAGAGATAGAGAGAGAAAGAGAAAGAGGGAGAGAGAAAGAGGTAGAGAGACAGACAGAGAGAGAGGGAGAGAGAGAGAAAGAGAGCGATAGAGTGAGTGATAGAGAAAACGAAATTTCTACATGAAAAATTTTAGATGAAAAGTTAATAAGAAAACTTCCTAGGTTTTTTCCCATTGTTTTTACGTCTTTTTTTCCTGAATCTTCATGGGACAATTTGCATTTTCATTATATTATTACCTAACCTAAAAGTTCATACATGTATCTTGTACAGGGTGAATATAAAGTCTCACCACCCCTAGTATAATATGTACTGTATCTCAAGACCCGCAATTGGTAAAAAAAAAAAACTTCTTTTTTTAAAATCCTCTCCACCAGATCATTCAAACGAATTACTATTTGATCATGGGTTGGATGATAGAGATTGCCTCAGGCAATATTTTTGCCCTTTCTGATTTATGTATACAAATTCTAATAAATAATATTCATAATACTCTTTAGTGGAAGGTAACCACCAAGCTAGGTCAATGCTCAAAGCATTACTCAATTCTCAATACAAAGAAAACTCATTAAAGATTTTACCACTACTACAACTACCTCCACTATTATTTAAGTTTTTTCCATAATTCTAGATTTGGACAGGCTGTACACTCTGTACAGGTACAGGAATACCGTCACACGCCGGGTGGGCCGAGACATTACACTCACCCTGTATTTAAAAAATCATACACCCTGTATATTAAATACCCCAAAAATCATACAAAAGTAGAATATTCTCACTACCATGGAAAAGGCGCATCCACTTGTATGGACTAAAAGAAAAGGTTCAAAAACTAACCACTATTTCGTATTTTGTGCAGCAATATTTGTAAACTTCAAAACTACCCTTCTGTATTATATTTTCTGCATACCTATATGTCGGAAAATGACAAAATTCAATTATACATAGGTACATTTTGCAGGCATGAGGAAATCTAATTACGTAGAATTATGCTTACATTGCTTAGCTTTACGATGTGTGATGACTTTGCAAGGTGTAGGTAGGTATTATTATTATTATGTTGCAAATATGTGGAAATGGGATTTCTACCGTATTTTCCGGTGATTGGGGAAAGCAAAGGAAGCTCGTCCTTACTCAGAAGGTAATTGACTAAAGGTAAAGGGTTGGGTGGAAGAGATTGTCAAAGGCAATAACATGTGTAATGTGTATATATTTATTTATTTATCCTCAATTTTTTTCTGTTTTTTTTTTCTATTAAAAAAATATTTGATAGAAAGTTATACTTATGCCTAACTTGATATTTTGATTTTTACTTAATATTATTGTTAGTTTTTTTTTATAACTCACTTTGTACCATTATTTTATGACTATTGTCTATTGTCTATAGTACTATATAAATTGTCTTGTAATTTAATAATTGTACAATAAAAACCTGTTCTATTCTCATAACCCGGAGATCGGTGGTTCAAGTCCCGGTTTCAGCGGGGATTTCGTAAAGTGAGTTTGAGTAGTTGTTTTTATTTGTTCCTTTATTTGAATTAATTTTACTTTCTCACTGTGTCACTGTGGCAGAGCGAGTTAGCGCGCTAGGCATTGCACACATAGTGTCCTGGGTTCGATTCCCAGGGGGGAGGATTTTTTCTGCTCTGTACTTGGATGTTCGGGGTCCACTCATACCTCGTGAGGAAAAATGAGTAGCTGCTTTAATGTGAAGCAGCGACCAGTGGCAGAATCTTAAGCAAAAAAATAATACAAGGTATTGTAAATTAAAGTGGTAAAGTCCTATGATTCTGCGCTACCCACTAAAATTGTGACATAATAACACAAAGAAAAAGCATTATTATTATTATTTATTTAATTTTACTTTCTCTTGTCTTGCAGGGTTCGCGCTCCGCACTTGTCTCGACAACGCCACCTGGTTCCAACACCCGGTCACTCGCAAGTTCTGGTCCAACTACACCACGTGCATAGACATAGAGGATCTCAAGGTATGACAAAAAAAAATGTTGCCGCTGGGATTCGAACCCAGGACATGGTGAGCTGATGGGCTAGTAGATGGTGGTTTTGAGGGGGGTCGATTCCGATGAAAATGTCGAAATATCGCTCAGGCTGTGGTATTGTAAACAGGCAACACCTGACGTCAGATAAGTTGATAGATAGATAGTCAGATAGATTATGATAGATATAATATAGTCAGATTGGCAGATAGATAGGTTAAATATACTAGGTAGATAGGTATAATAGGTAGATGGATATAATAGTCAGATTGGTTAGATAGATAGATAGTCCGGTTGGCATAGATTTGAGTTTTATACTTCTGTAATAATTATAGTCAGATGTTATATTTTTAAAAGGCGGACGGTGAACATATTTACTAACTAACATAACTTTCTATTTCCCTATTTTCTTCTATCGTTTCATGAAATGTCTTCTCCATTTTCATGGTACAATTATCCGTTAATTGAACGTTACAGAAGCTTCTTAGCATCAATTTTATAACTATGAATCCAAATTTAAGATGTAACTAATAGAAGTAATACGATATTTCTTAGTATCTAAATAATGACTATCCATAATGGCGGTATCAAATTGCTTGCTCATGAAATCCCCCATTGTGCTCGTTGCTAGTTACCTCGTGCAGCTGGGCACTTAATATTAAGCTGTACATGGCTACATGCTCATTTGTTGGCTGTCCCGAGGTAGCAATACTAAGAGCTTATCCCTTACCGAACTCCTGGAAAGTATATTTGAAACTTTTATAGCCTGCAGGTATACTTTAGCATGTATGCAATGATATTGGTTACCATGGTGATTATTGTGTCGAACATGTTCTCATATTTAATGGGAGTAGGTATGGTTTCGTTTTCATGGTCTATGATTTTTCCCATTTTCCAAAATAAACCTCATCTGTTTGTCGCTAATCAAATTAATATTGTATCCTGTTTAATGAAATTGATTTACAAAACTGAAGAGCAAAACTGAACTCTAGAAAATCGAATTACATATTCAGAGAAGTTCTTAATTTCCCCCAATCAATACACGAAAAAAAGACTCCTCCATTGCATCCAAAAACAAAACTTCAATGTCAACCTTTCTGTCACAAAAAGCAGAGAGGAAATGAATAACACAAGAGATATGCTTGATTGACAATGAGGTCATGTTACCGTTTATTTTTCGATTTTATCTTCCTGTTGAACTTTTCCTGGATTTCGGCAAAAGTTTCTGTTTCGTCTCCATGAGAAAGAAGTAATTGAATATCACAGAACCTAAATGTACGAGAGAGTAGAGGAAGAATATGACATGCTGACCCATGGACTTGGTGATGAGAATGTGGAACTTGGTCGTGACGAAAGATCCCAGGGCCAGCGCGACGGATGCACAGGACGAGGCTTGACATCTGACGTTGATAGGGAACAACTCACTAACGAGGATGTTTGGTAGACACCCAATGCCGTAGTAGGACGCTGCGTACAGCAAAGTTGTCACGTAAGGGATGTATTGGTAGTCAGGCAAGTCCGTTTGGTAAAGGTAGAACAGTCCAGTGGTGAATGTCAAGAGACAACCCAGAGTTGCGGAGAAGCAGCTCAGAGGCTTTCGTCCGAGGATGTCCATGAGAGGCGCCTGCAGGAAGTTGGAGAGGAACATGATGACCATAAAGACGACGATGCACTGGTCAGGGCCAAAGTAGGAGTTGTCCAGCTTGGGCAGCAAGGTGGATGAGTAATTGATCATGGAGGTGATGCCTCCCAGTCTCTGGAACAGAGAGGCTGCCATGACTAAGGTGAACGCTCGGCGATTGGATTTGTTGGTCAGAAGCTCCAAGTAACCGGATCTCTGTTTCAGATCCTCTTGTGTCTTGTCCGCTATACTCTTCATTTCGTCTTTGACGTCTGCTTTGTTACCTCTGTACCACTGTAGTGATTCTTCCGCTCTCTTCAGGTCTTTTTTAGCAGCGTGGAAATGAGGAGTCTCTGGTACAAACGTGAACAGGATGAAGAATATGATTGGAAGGACACAAAGGGAAAAGTTCAGGCTATTGTAGGAAAGACTGTTTCCTATTAACAGGATAGACAATGTACCAATCACTTGAAATGCAGAAGGAATGGAACCAAGGAACCCTCGTATGTTGTGTTCGGATATCTCGCCAATGAATACAGGCATGGCTGTGTATGCAACTCCTTTGGCGACCCCAATGAAAAATCGAGCAATATACAGGCATTCTATTTGGTTACTGAATATTAGGAGCCACGTAGGTAAACACAGTACAGCGTTTACAAGTAGAGCAGCTTTTCGGCCGATCTTCTCAACAAGTATGCCTGCGAAGATTGGACTTAGAGCGTTTCCAAGATCTAGAAGAGACACCATCCAGGAAATCTGATATTTGTTGAGTCTGATTCCGATTTTTTCCACATCTTCATTCTCTTCGGTCAGTCTTTTAATCATCACTGAGGGCCATGCTATCCAGCAGCCTGCGATCAGAAGACTCAATGAGGCTGAAAGGAAAGGAAATAAACACTCTTAATGATTATGAAATAGTATTAAAATTAAGATAAGCCAGACATGCCCTCAACTTGGAGTTTCAATAATAACAACGAGTTGAAGGATAGTCTGTCTGGCTTATCTTAATTTTAATCCTGATTTATAATTGGGTCCTTAAAGACAATTGTCTATTTAAATATTAAAGATAAATATGAATGTGAATTTCTGTATGAAAAGAAAGATAATACTTTCTTTGATTAAATGCTTTCTATTGAATAGTGTTAGTGGATTAAATTTGTAATCAGCATTTGGTATGATTCTTAGCGTACTGTTCCTATAGTATTTCCTGCAACTAGCTATATGATATCACAAAAAACTCGTTCTGCAAACACTTTCTCTTTCAAAAACAAAACAATAAACAAACACAAACACAGAAGGACAATATCAGTAAAATCAGATAAGTGACAAGTTGTACTAGATAAACATGAATATCGGAACATACGTACCTACTGGATAGCTGATTCTTGTTTATCCTATTTTATTACTTGACCGTTAATTTTCCCTTACCTGTGTTGGTGGCTACGATCTGATACACAGAACTCCTGTTGAAGAACCCCATCTTGCGAACTAGGACCTAGCTCTCGCGCTCGCCCGATGTGAACTATTTTCATCTTAATAGATAATCTTGTCACTGATCCTTCTAACACTCTCAAGACGTCAAATTGAACTGACCCTGGCAAACAGGGTATGACAGCAGACCATTCAAAGAGTATCATACAGTTACCCCATCGATAATTCATTGAAGCAGTGGTCTGCAGCTGGCTGTGACTCTCAGGTACAGCCACCGGCCTCGAGACGTGTAGGGAACAGTATGTACCTCGAGCATCATACCTTGATTTTATATATCTTTTATATATTCCTCTGAATTTTATATAATTTTAGTGGAATAGTAACTTGACATTCACTGCACTTTCTGTAACTTGTGTTATCTCATCTTGACAAGCTGCCCTCGTTAATGGGGTACAAAGCAAAAATCATCCCACATTTCTAAATTAATTATTATTATTAGCTTGGTAAACAGACTCAAGCTCGTTAGAAAGATTGACTTTGTAAATCCCGTTTTAGTCCTGTTTATGTGGCAGCACACCTTAAACGTTTTCCCACCGTCCACGCCTGCTTCTATCCACAATCCAGTGGTATTCCAAGGTAGTAAAGGTATCTTATGCCGTATTTTTCTTTCTAACCAAAGTTAACCAAACGGGAATAAAATGAACCAAACTGGAAGCAAGTCATTTTTCTTTTGGAAGAGGAAAAATATCCACTTCCAAAGTTAACCAAAGTGGAAGTAGAAAATTCTTGCTTCCAGTTCTTTTATAGGTTAAGTCCATTGTTTATCTTTAAAAGTAACCAAACGCATTTTTCTTTCACGAATGACCTTGGAATAAAATGGAAATATTTGGAAAAAACCTAACCAGGAATTTTTTTTTAGTTAGAAAGAAAAATACGACTTTATTCACCCGGTTACTTAATGTGATGGCATCTTTCTCTAACATGATACGATTCATGTTTCAACTCAAACTGACCAACATGAATTTTTTCAACACGATCCTTCAACATGATTTTTCTTCTTTTTTTTCGCTCTTCTTTTCCTTATAACAAATTATCACCCAAGTCTTTTCAGGTGCCATCTTCAAGCCATGATCCACCAATCATCTGCCAACTTTTGCATCTCCTTAAGTTTCTATTCCCAATTTTTTCTTTGCCTTGATATTTTAATTACTACCCAGTTATCGGCATATCACACCAGTTCCACGTTTGGTGTCTTTTTCTAGCACGCCATTACAGAAGACTTTTCACAGGACTGGACCACAGTATAGCAACACTTAGCAATAACAAATTATTGTATTGTATTCCTTTCAAAAACGATGTGTTCCTTTTTGTCGACTCGGTATACGGCTGAAATAGAACATGTGTGTATTATGATTAATCGTGATACAGGATAGATCCAAGCCAGGTCAGTAGTGGTCTAAATGTCTAGTTAAGGGAAGTGATGAGAATATCGTTTATGTATATCTCAATATCTCTATCTCTGACTAGCTGAATTCCGGCACTTTGTCGCCGTTGGTATTATTGGCCGTGGTTGGCGTCCTATTCAAATCATTATTGAACCAGAAAATCCCGATATCTTGAAAATGGTAATAGAAAATTTAAGTTTGATAATTTTCTAGGTAGTTTGACGGTGGTTTATGGGGGTCAACTTACATTCAAATTTCAATTACTGTTACCATTTGGGCTGTGGCGTTGTAAAAAAACAACCCTACGAGCACATAGTCAGCCAATCAGACACGCACAGATTCAAGAGTAACAACGTGTACAACGTTTTTCACAACGTGTACAAAATTTTACAGCGTAGATATTCCATAGACCATATAGTCTAGTACCGCAAGCGCAAAAATAGCGAAATAAATGCAAGTTTTGGTGTAGTTTTGATTTTTTGTACCATAGTGTATTTTGAGCTGCTGAACACGAATCTGAGGTTTGCCAACAAAAATTTTACCGGCAAATTTTTTTACAGGCAAAAAACAGGCAAAAAATTGGACTATTTTTAGTTTTTCTTAAATATCTCCCAAGTGCTTTAATTAACGCCAACACTAATTCTATACAAAGTTGTTCACAACTAAATTCCCTACATTTTATGTTCTACAAAAAAAATTGTGCGACCAACTTTTGAGCTTTGAGGGCGCCCTCAAAATGCAGGCAAAAAATCAAAAGTGGCCAAATTTGCGAATGTTTGGAATTTTACTTCAAAAAAACGCTCCTGACAATATTTTTGGCAAATAAAGACGTCATTGATGGCTTATAGGCTAAAGTTTCAGACTTTTTCAGCCTTTTCGGAGGACCTTTGCAGCCTTTTGGAGTTACATAGAGATCACAGTCACCTGTGTCTATCTAGAACCCTGGTTTTAAAACAAAAAAATTGCTGTACTTGTTATTTTTGGTAATATAGTGTATTTATAGCTGCAAAGTATGAATTTGACGTTTGCCAACAAAAAAATTGCCGTAATTTTTTTTAACAGGCCAAAACGGCCTGAATGGAGCTTTTTTCAGTTTTTAACAATATCTCCGAAACTGTGCACTTCAAAGCAACGTTAGGTGAATAGTAAGTTCAACATAACTGAATTTCCTACATTTATGTTCCCAATATTTTTTTTGTGCAACCAACCTTTGAGCTTTGAGGGCGCCCTTAAAGCTTAGACAAAAAATCAGAAAAGGCAAAATTTGGACTTTTTGAAGTTTTACCTCGACATAACCTTCTTGGCAGTGTGAATGATATTGTTTAGTTTAGACTCTAAAGGTCTTAACTTTAGAAGCTACATTTCGTGACCTTTGCAGCTTTTTCGTAATATCTGGATCTAGATCAAGATCACTTGCATCAATCTAGGACCCTTCCTTGTTTTTAAACAAAGAGTTTTGTTGTAGTTTTAATTTTTGGTACACTAGAGTATTTGGACTGCTGAGTTCCGAATATTGTGTTTGCAAAAAAATAAGTTACCGCCCCACAAACTATTTCCTACTATTCTTTCAAATGTCATCCTAAGTGAGTATTGCTAAATTTTTCCGGTTCCAATCAGGCTAGGTGAGGTCGATGTGAGATTAGTTTGTGATCTATTCCACTATCAACGCCTATCTATTCCACTGTCCTATATTTCTACATTATAAGCAGTTCATTTTCAATTTATATATTGGGCACCTGATTTTAAAGGTTTGATGTTTCTAATGGTTGAGGCCTTACTCATGGTCGTGGTGTTGGAGAAAACGTTCTCATAAGATGGACAATAGGAATGACATCCATTCAGCATGTGTCAGAAAAAATCGAACACATCTGTGGTGTTTCGCTTTCCATCAACACGTTGCTTTGAAGGATGCAGTAGTAAAAAGAGACAACAAAGATGGAATGGAGATGTTCAAATGGTTGCAACAACATCTTACTTTTCCCAAAAATCCAAGTTTGTACTCACTCAGCACGGCATATACTGCCATAACTAAAGAACTAGGTGTCGAAAGCATCCAGAATGTCATTGGTAGTGACTTCGGTTTGCAATATAAGCAGACAGAAGAAGATGCAGGCGTACTGATTGTTACGACCGCACTCAATTGAGACTGTTACTACTGTAGGGGAATATTAGTAATCTTTTTTTTTTTTTTTTTTTAATTTTACTTAATGCCCTGCAAACGAGAGCAATTACTAAGTAAAATGTCTAAATCTATCTTATCTATTATAAATTATAAACTATGATTTGATTTCACAAATTAAAATTTTTGTGTTCTCTTTAAAAACACTAGGTAGGTCTGCAAAGTCCAGATTTGAGGAATATATGTTATAAGTATCCATGGCTGTGGGCAGTGTTGAGTCACTGTATACCGGGCTTAGACTAGGACCTCCAGAGGAGAAAAAGGGGGACTGTTTTCTCTGTCTCAGACCCAACAATGGAACCTTGAAAGATATATGTTCCATCGCAGATGGTATATCAATATTGTTATTTAGGATGTTATATAACAACATTATATAATTATATTTTCTGCGATCCTCTAGACTCTGGAGATCCAAATTTTCGGCTAATAGTTTATCTTGATATGGCTCTGTGAAGTTGACAATGTCTTCTATTTAAAACCTGGAAAGCAGACCATTTTCCAGCTTTGTATTCACCGCTTAAAGCTGCAACATGCGTGAAAGAACACATCCTCTTTCTACATGCAATGAGCAGGTGTGATACGACGAGCAGGTGTGATACGACAAGGAAAAAGGAAATTTTTAAAACCCCTTGTAAAAAGTCCTAGTCTTGGAAAAGTTATAGACATCTTCAAAGACTCTGAAGCGTCCCAAGACTCTGTAGCGGCAGCAGGAGAACGCTTCTTAATACATTTTGTATGCGTCCAGTGAAAAAAGTCCGTCTTCACTTAACCATCTGCGATACATTATCTTATACCAAGGTAGCCTTTAGAATCAACTCCAACATTGCTGCGTTACCACCGTGTGGACTCCCTCAGGGTGTACCCTGTACCATCAAGTGCAACAATGGTTGGGAGTAAGTAAAGCTCCTGAATAATGGGGATGGAAGCAAACTCAAACAGGTCTATATTAAATCTCTCTCCCCCCGCTCCCCCCGAATTGCTGAAGCTCGTTTCCTGCAAATGTACGGGAAACTGTGGCTGCAGGAAAGCAGGACTCTCCTGCTCCGCTCTATGCTCGCATTGCGAAGGGTCTGGCAATAACATGCCATCAATGGAGGACCCTGATCCAAGTCCCTCACAAAGATGTACTGCAAAGGTCAAAAAATTTAGCCTCTAAACCATTATTAATGTCATTCGCACACTGCCAAGAAGGTTATGTCCAGGTAAAACTTCAAAAATTTCAAATTTTGCCAGTAGTATAAAAAGATACAAGTTTTGCAGTCAATCCTCACTTTTGAATTTTCGCGCCACAAGTTGACTAGTGGCGCGCTCTGGTGGTGACGTCACGAACTGAGCACAGTGTTGCCGGTTGTATGGATTCGCGCGCGCATTTTTGCAATGTTGCCATTGGCGCCAAAAGTTGAGCACAGTGTTGCCAGTTGTCCACTTGCATTTTTGCAACGTTGCCGATTGTCTTTTTGTTTTTCGCGGTTAGTGGTACGCTCTGGCGACGAAGACATAAACTATTTTTCGCACCAAAACTTGTGCACAGTGTTGCTCATTCACATTTTTACGTTGTTGTCGTTGTCGACACAAAGTCGTATGCAGTGTTGCCAGTTGTGTACTTGCATTTTCGCAATGTCGATGTCTTTCTTTTTTTTTTTGTTCATCGTGAACGAAATAATTGATTACTCCTCAAGATAGAGTGTGGCACTCTCTAGTGACGTTGTCATGATCTATTTTTGTTTCTTATCGATTCCATATGTATGAAAACAACTGATGGCATCGTACTTTACATTATTTATAAAAACACAAGTTATCTATCATAGATCTCTTTTATAGCCCATAAAATCAGACTATATTCAATATGGTCTACCGTTATTAAGATGTAAGACTTATAATAATAACACTCTTTGTTGGAAGGCAACCACAAGGTGAGGTTAATGCTTAAAGCATTTTCTACCACTACACTCACAGAGTCTTATTATTATTATTATATAATTCTTTATTAGATACAAAAGGACATTATGTACATATAAATAATAATTTTAACAGTGAAAAATCAAAAAAACAATATATACAATAAAAATGAAAAAGAATAGAAAATATTTGAAAACATAAATGTCCTAACTAAAGGGCGGGGTTATTGCCTATGGCAATCTCTTCCACCCAATCTTATTATCATGCAGTTACAAAGACAAAGTAATGAGGAAAAATTCTTGCACTAGGCAGGATTCGAACCAACGAAGCTCTAAACTGCATATATTACCAGACTATCACACTGTCCACTTGACTACTAGTACATTTATTGTGTTTCAAAAGTGAAAAAGATGACTGGTTTTAAGGGATAATTTGTGACATTACGAGTGCTCGATAACTTCTTTCTTCATCGTATTTTAGTATTCAGAGTTTGCTTTTCTGTAAAAAAATTGTCTTACATACTTAACAGTTTGTTGAATTTAATATCTATATGTATATTAATATATATCTAATGTGAGTTTTCTTTCTCAGTTATCTGCTGTACGAATATTCAGGATGTGAATATTTTTTTATCTCCCCTATTTTTTTTACATTAAAGAGATAACAATTTAATTTCGCGAGAACACAAAGCGAGTGTAGATATTAATTTCCAGTCATCCCAACATATAAAAAGTCCTAAAAGTGTTCGTTTTTTATTATTTCATCTTTCTACATGTGACCCCAACCACCGAGTGCTGAGTGTTTTTTAAGACGGGGGGTGGTCACTCTGATCACTCAGAGTGACCCCCTAAAAATAAATTTATAGTGTTAGTTTTTCTTGAAAAAAAAATATCATAAGTACCTCTATCTTAAGTAAAAAGTCATGAATATTATTTTTATCAGTGTTGTTTCTCTTGCGGTTTTCCTTATCTTTTTCTGCGGTTGTCTTATCTCAGTCTTTTGTTTTACCGTTAAAAAAGTCTGCTATATAAAAGAAAAAAATGAAGAAGTCCATCTTCATTCGATCAGTAATTTTTCGCGAAATAAGAACAAAGAAGAAAAGATTTTCTGTCCTCCTACTGTATCCTCGTCAACCCTCTGCTCAAAATAAAAAGTAAGTACAAAAAACATTATTTCATTGAGATTCTATTAAAAATAAAATATTTCTTTTCTACACAAGCAACGTTGCAAGTCTTCATTGTTTTAAGAATAAAATCAAAATTGCAAAACATACTATCATAGTAAGACAAGTAAAAAAAAATAACTAGTAGTTCTATGATCTGTTCAAGCTTCTTATTAATCATTTCTCCCTTTCTCGTTTGCTTACTATGTTTTAGTGACTTCTGAACAACAACAACAGACACCCACCACTTCACACGAAAACAACCAAGGGTGGATATTTGTTAAACGGGAGTCTTCAAGACGAAAAACCGAAGATCTCGTAATTTTGCTGAAAGGACTGTTAGGAGGGGTATGTACTATGTTAATAAATCATAACAATTGAAATAGCTTATTTCTCTTCAGATGATTTCTAAATTATATGGTCGAAACGTTAATATCATCAGTCATCAACACAGATAGTGGCGGTAATCTGATAATATTGAACCTCTCGATTGTATAATTTTCGTTTTCAGAGAAAAACTTATTTTTGCGATTATTAATTATTTCCGAATTTTCTTTTTAATTGTTCTCAGACTGCAGAAAAAATAAACGATAACACAATAAAATGCGTGCTACCGTATAAGATCAGACGGGAAACACTCAATTCAAAAATTAAACTTCTCTCACGAGATTTGGTATTTCATATGAGCCGTCATAATCTTAACAACGAAGAATTTGCAACTTATATGCGATTGTTTGAAGAGCTAGTAGAGGAGACAGCTGATGAAGACGCTGAAGATGATGATGTAGACGATGTGGAAGATACGAACGTCTTCGATCCACCACCGACCAAAAGAACGCGGAGGAAAGCAGAAAAGAAAATACCTAGTGAGTTAGATAATAATTATTATATTTTGACTTTATATTTTTTATAGTTAAAAAAAAAAAAAAATGAGTAATGAGGAATCGTCATCATTTTGTCGAATTTGTAATATTCAATATAGGGATTCAGCTGTTCGTCATAATGCAAGCAGACTTCACATTAACAATATTAACCAATCTTGCAGGTATCCATGTACACCCATTGAAAGTGCTTTATCCAACAATATTAATACTTTTTGGTTGAGAAACTATAGAACAAAATTAATAAACAAATTTTTTGATACAATAAAGAAGTGGTTCCTCGATATTTGTCTTGAACAGCTCAGAACCAGCACATTTAAATCTAATTCCATCTTGAAATGTGTGTACACAAAACCTCATGATGCTAGGCTTAGAGAAGAAAAATCTTTCAAAACAAGAAATGTCATAATTACTTCTGCAACTGACCTCGGATCAGTATGGGAAGATATTATTGAGAAATTAATGTCCGAAATGACAGAATTTCAAAGTAAAGGTAGTGGCTGGTCTCTTCTCACGATACTGGGTCTCGAGCTAAGGGTTAATCGATATAATCCATTACGCGTTTCGTCTTATATTCCTCTTCCTCATTTGATTAAAAAAACAAGATCAGTTATAAATGTGAAGAATTTTGATTTTTTCTGTTTTAAATATGCAATTTTAGGTAGACATATGAAGAACGTAAAGAATAATAACAGGGTAAACGAATATCAGTCATTACTTCAGAAAAATCTCTATGATTTTGATTGCATTTCGTATCCAGTAAAGTTGGAAGATATATCGATATTTGAAAAAAAAAACAAAGTGAAAGTAAATATATTCAAACTGACAGATAACTCCCAAATTTCCCCGCTATATGTCAACTCTCAAACAGAAAGCAATATCAATCTTTTGTTGCTTACAGAAAATTCAAACTCTCACTTCTGTTTCATTTCAAATCTAACCAAACTTTTATCGATCAATAATAATAATATTGATGGTAGCAGTATGATACAGAAAAACAGGCAAAAATTTATATGTATTAAGTGTTTATACACTTTCAATAAGTCAGCGGAGCTAGAAACTCATATAAAAATCAAATCATGCTCAATAGATAAAAAAAGAACAAAAATGAATCTACCGAAAAAAATTATTAATCGAAAGGTAATTATCGATCACGATATCGAGGATCGATATTCTTTCAAATATGCTATTTTAGGGAAATTAATATCAAAAGATGAAATTCACCACAGATTAAACGATTTTGATTTTAACTGGCACCTTGTTGATTTTCCCGTTGATTATGCTCAGTTATCAAATTTTGAAAAAGTAAACAAAATTTCAGTCAATGTTTTCGGTCTTAATGAACAGGGTCAGGTTATTGTACTCAAATCTTCCACCAAACAGGAAGAAACTCATTTCGATGTTCTTTGTATATCGAACGATAGTTGTGTATCGAGATATTTCACGATAACCGATCTCGATAAACTTTTACACCCTCAGATAACCAAAGATAGAACAAGATCATTTTTTCTCTGTAAAGCATGTTTCTCTCACTATAGTTCCGAAGAAAAATTCAAAACTAATCAGGAGCTATGCTCTCAATATCCGGCAACACGTATCGAATTACCTTCAGATGAAAAAAGCGTATTGAAGTTCGAAAATTTCAGATATGAACAAAAAATACCCTATGTTATTTATGCTGACTTTGAGTGTTTACTAGAAAAAGTCAGCACAGTACAATCGAATCCGGAAACTTCATTCACAGAACAAATACAAGTACACACTCCGTTCTCTTTCGCATATTACATTGTAGGCCCGAAAAAAGAAGACTGCAAATTTATTAGTTACACCGGGAAAGATAAGGATGATGATGTAGCGAAACGCTTTTTAGAAATGATAAGAGAAGAAGCTCTCGCTATAGATAAAAAATACAAAAATAGTATCCAAATGAATCGAACATCTCTTCAAGATAAACAAAGGTTTGAATCAATTAATCAATGTGAACATTGTAATTCGGTTTTCAAGAACAGTAAAGATAAGTGCTTTGATCATGATCATGTGATCGGTTGTGGGTAGGTTGAGAAAGGTTTTGTGTAAAAAATGCAATTTTTTGTTCAGAAAAACTGATTTTATTCCGGTATATTTTCATAACTTTTCTGGATACGATAGTCATTTAATATGTACTAAATTAGGTTATGATGAAGAATCAATACATTTAATACCTTCAACGGGTGAAAAGTATGTTTCATTTACCAAGAAAATCAACGCAACGATTAGTTTGCGTTTCTTGGATACCTTTAAATTTTTAGGAGCAAGTTTAGACGAATTGGTAGGTAATTTACCGAAAGACAAATTTCATCATCTTCGAGAAAATTTTGCAGGGTACAACATTGATAAACTGACTAGAAAGCAGGTGTTCTGTTACGATTACTTGAGCTCCTATGAAAAACTCGAAGAAACATCTCTTCCACCGAAAGATGCTTTCTTCAGTATTCTCCATAATCAGGGTATCAGCGATGCAGATTATGAATTTGCACAGTCAGTATGGATCGATTTCGGAATCAAATCATTAAAAGACTATAGCAACTTTTATCTGAAGACTGATGTAATTTTACTCAGTGATGTATTTGAAAATTTCCGCGAGATATGCTATTCCATCCATAATCTTGAAGTTGGTTGGTATTTTAGTATTCCAAGTCTCTCTTTCGATGCAATGTTACGCTTTAGCGGGGTAAAACTTCAGCTTTTACAAGATTATGATATGTTACTTTTTTTTTCTCAAAGTCTAAAAGGGGGTGTATCTCAATGTTGTTTGCGTTATTGCGAAGCCAATAATAAGTACATGGGAGATCGTTTCAAACCAGAACATCCTAGTTCATATATTTCCTATTTAGACGTAAATGGTCTTTATTCATGGGCAATGACTCAACCCTTACCTGTTTCTGATTTCAAATGGTTGGATGAAGAGGAAATTGATTATTTCAATGTTTCTGATAACAATGTTCTCAATATAGATGAAAATTTTGATGGAAAGGGTTTTTTCTTCGAGGTAACTATTATTTATCCACAATCTTTACATGATTTACATAGAGATTTACCTTTTCTTCCAATCAATAGAATACCTCCCAATGGTAAAACAAAAAAACTCATTACCTCTTTAGACACCAAGGAAAAATATATTTGTCATTATAAAACCTTGCAACTAGCCATTCGGAATGGTTTGAAATTGATAGAAATTCATAGAGGAATTTCATTCAAACAATCGGCCTGGTTGAAGTCTTTTGTTGATTATAATACAGATTTTCGCAAAAAAAGTACCAACTCTTTTGATTCATTTTACCACAAATATACTTTGAACTCGACTTTTGGCAAAACCCTGGAAAACCTTCGCGATCGCAAAGAAATACATCTTGTTTCAAGCAGTAAGAAAGCAATGAAACTAATAGCCAAACCTTGGTTTAAAGATAGGACTATTCTCGGTGAAAATTTGGTGGCTATCGAAATGTTAAAACAAAAGATTCTCTTTAATAGACCCCTCTATGTCGGGGTCAGTATTTTAGAGATCAGTAAAACCTTAATGTATGATTTTCACTATACAGTCATGCTACCTATGTATACTGAAAACCGTCTCTCGCTCTGTTATATGGATACAGATAGCTATATTTATCATATTCAAACGGATGACATCTTTCAAGATTACAAAAAAATCCATAATTATCTTGATACAAGTGAATACCCGAAGAATCATTGTCTGTATTCCGATGTGAATAAAAAAGTGTACGGTAAAATGAAAGATGAAGTAAAAGGACAGATTATTCATAAATTTTGTGGTCTTGGAAGTAAAGTTTATTCGTTTGTTATTTTCAATGATGGTAGTGTTCAAAAGAGAGCAAAAGGAATAGTAAAATCGGTCACAAAACGGGAGATTACTTTTGAGGATTATGTACGTTGTCTAAAAGAAGAAAAGTCATTTTTTAGAATCCAACGTAAAATCATTTCAAAGAAGCATAAAATTGGTACATTTACATTCAACAAAGTGGCACTGACTTCTTTCGACGACAAGAGATATATTTTACCTGACAATGTACATACTTATCCGTATGGACATTATAAAATAGAAGAAAATAATAATAATTAACTTCTTCCTAGTTGTTCAAATAGTATCTACATCTTTGACTATGGTTGTAAGGAACATAATTATATAGAATGCTAAATATATTGTTGTCATATAATAAAAATTAAAAAAAAGTCAATATACATTTGATGGGATTCGAATAAGTTAATCCCTACGATATTTAGTTTGCTAGTATATTGTTTAACCACTTCACATCATTTCAATATTGTTCTTCTTCTTCTTTTTAGGGAGCATGTATCTACCCGCACTGTAATCATCACAGATCTTACTCAACTGTGAATTATTGCTCATATCATGCAAAGGTAAAAACATCCAGGTATTGTCGATATGTCGGCTGTTTTTTTACGACAGATTATGTGTACTGCTCATCACATTATACAGTCTTTAAAGATACTAAAGCGCGAAAAAAGTGTAGTCTCTTACTAATGGGGGGGAATTCTCTTAGTGCTGAATTAACTGGAATAATCATGACAGAAATTAAACATAGAATCAGAGAGGACTTCTACTTTTCGATCACTGAGGATGATGAGTTAATACACTTTTTTTTCTCGTTACTCACCATGAACGATATCAATCAGATTGTTAGTGAGTTATCTAACGATCCTCACTATGCCAATTATAATTATATAGGAGAACTTAGGAGAACTGCTATATCTCGAATTCAGGTATTTTCTGAACCTGCTCAGATATAAAAAATGTAGATACCTACATTATTTTTCATTTCGTTGAAGGTATTTTCTTATTGTTCTTCTTTCAAACAAAAATAAACTCAATACATGACTGATTCCTCGTTACGTTACACATGATATTTTTTTTAACAAAAAATAATACGTATAATTACTATTATTATTCTTTTAAACTGATAGTCAAGTGGTTAACGCGCTAGTCTGCTAATCCAGGTAGCGTAGGGATTCGAAGACACCCAGTGGGATTTGAATCACATTTTTCCTATTTATTTCAAGTTTTTGATCACATAATAAATACAACTCTGAGGGTTAGGTGGTAGAAAATGCTTTGAGCATTAACCTAGTCTGGTGGTTACATTCCACTAAAGAGTATTATTATTATTATTTAATCATTTAAAAGAACACTCAATTATAATTATTCATGACTGATTCCTTGTTACTTATGATATTTTTTTCAAGAAAAACTAACACTAAAACTAATTCTATATATTATTATTATTTATCGAATCATTTAACCATTTATTATTTAACCATTTATATTATTCATTTAACCATTATATATTATAATATTTTATCTTTATTTGTATTATGATGTTACGTTACAATTTATTATATATTATTATTATTATCATTACACATAATGGATGGCACGGGTTATAGTTAACTTCAAGTACAAATTCACTCTCAGGGAAAAACTAACACTTATAATAATAATTATTATAAGTGATGTTACAATTTATTAAAGACACTTATAATAATTATTATTATAAGTGTTAGTAAAAAAACTAACACTTATAATAATAATTATTATAAGTGTTAGTTTTTACTATTCTATATATTATTATTATTTATCCAATCATTTAACCATTTATTATTTATCCATTTATACTATTCATTTAACCATTCTTTTAACACATTCGTCACCGAACGGCCATATGTGGTTGTTTTTCTTTGGGAACCGAAAACACACATGTGGTTGTTATCAAAATTTTAACGAGGGACCGGACATCCATATATGGCCTTTTGGAGGTAGGTTGTTAGTTTTAGAACAGATATAGGCTCGATTCTTGTACAAATACGATGCCAAATATGCAAAAACCAAAATTTGGTCCCCAGGATGCAACAGCAACTTTACCACCTGGTCCCTACGTAAAACTTGAAAAAATTGGCTTGGTAACAAACGTGTTAACCATTAGTTTAATTTTCATACTATACTTTGAATCTACCTCACTATAGGAATCATTCACGCTTATTATTAATCCTAGGATAACTTACTATTTAGTTTGAGAAACTACCTACTTTTTACTATTTGGCTGCTGAGAAAAGCAAATTTATCTATTATAAAACAATGAAAACACCATTTTCTTACTTTTATAATAATAATTATCTTCATCATAATACATTTATTGAATTATATTATTATTCTATATTAAAATATATTATTCTATAACTTTATTTTGAAATCGCTTTATTGAATGTGTATTATTTTATATATACCTATATATATCTCTCTCTCTCTTTCTAGCAGCTTATAAAATAATTTTCACCTCATTACTGAGCGGATAATAGTTTATCATTCTATCATGAATTATAAGACAGAAAAGACTGGTATTTTGGGGGAAATTTGCTGTAGCCTCAAGTTCAACTTTAACATCTATTGTTCCCGTTTTTAATGAATCATTCTGTCTTGAGCAGTCAATTGCTATGAGTGGGGCATAAGTTTTGAATTCGTTCACCGACAAGTTTGAATTCAGATTTGTCGAACCGAAATAACTATCTCTAAATTTGCTCAACATATCATACAGAATTGAAAACTTCCCTTCATCGAAATTAACATCCAACTCATCATAAGGTACTTTTTCTGAATTCAAGAAAACCCTTAAACTCTTGAAGTTGGCCGTGTCAAATCGACTGGCAAAGGCTTTGTAATTATCAGCTCTATTAGTACTTAAAGCAAACACCATGTACCGAGGTTTTTCCATCATTGGAGAAGTGCGGATAGACCAGATTTCCTTGTTGGTATTATTTGGAAGGAGTGGGTATTGATAGAGATCCCAGCTTCTAAATGCTATGCTAACAGAACTGTTGTGCTGCACATGCTTGAGAATCTTGAATCGTTCGGTGTCAGCGAGAGAAATGTAGGGCATTTTCCAGACGATCTTTTTTATTTCAATTTTATCGGCTGCAGCATCATGGTTATCGTAAAAAACATTCTTGTCATTTGTTGCTCGGCGAAGAATAAGTTCTTGCTTGACGTTGATTAAGATTTTCCGATAGTCCTCAGCAAAGCCGAGAATCATATTCAACGGTATACAAACATTGAACGAGTTGTTTGTGATAATACCAGTGTTCGGTGTATTTGTGAAGGGAGACCATCCAGCAAACTCTTTCAACTTATGTGCGCTCGCATCAAAGGTAAGATAATTTTTTATTGTACTTGTTAAACCTGGAAGTCTCGTTCGATCGATTTCTGTTCCACATAATTCATAGCGAATCTCGGAGAAAAGGAAAAGAAATCCATTGTTATCGATGTAGGATCTGTTCGCAACGGTGTGTTTTCAAGTTTTCCTTCAATGTAGAGATAGCTCTCCGAGGGCAACGTGTAGATATCCTGCTGAGGTATGGGAATTCTTATCTCGTCATTATAGTTGTAACTCGTAGCAAGATATGGATAGTGAGAATGGATTTGTTTTCTCACAATACGCTCGTCAAAATAAATGGGTTCTTTGAAATTTATGACATCCATTTTCTTTTTACACTTATTCTTTTTTTTTCACTAAAATCAGCTATGATATTAGGTAAGTAGGTAGGTAGACTGCAAATAGTAGGAAACTAGTTCAAGGTTCTGTTTTAACTCCTAGTCTTCTTTTATTTAACAAGAGAATATCCAAGAGCTTTTAATATATTCCTACTCTTATTTGTCAATCTTTTCGAAGGGATCGATTGCTTATGAGGTTTTTTCTTCAAAGTAGGTGTATTTATAACAATTTTACTGTTACCTTTGTTGAAACAAATACCCATTTTGATTCTTCTCTTATGCTTTTATTTCCGTCGGAGAAAATTAATATTAATTTCTAGAAAATACTTTCAAATGTAGTCTTACAGTGACTATTTCATCGTCGAAACTGACCATTTTTCCATCTTGATCGAGTATTTGTACTGATACTTCATCGATTGATTTCTTGCTGAGGGGTAAGTAGATGAGATTCTGAGGTTGTTCTAGAATCTTATATCCCGGCGGTACTCGAGGGTAAAACTCATACAGAGAGTGTGCTAGTATACCATTAATGTATGATCCAGTTGATAAATTACAATCTATACGTATAATATTTATGCTGCTAATATTGACTATATTTTCAGATTGATGAATTCCACTCTTTAATATTTGTTCATTAAAACCAAGAAGTTTGCCAATTGAATTGACTGGTGTGAAGTCAATCTCAAACTGAGAAGTAATAATACATCTTAAAGTATTTTTATGCACGGTTAGCTTGAGCATTCCCGGAATATCTTCGTTAACATCGATACCTTCGTCTATCAATAACTCGAGTTCTTCATGAATATACTGAGCGATATCATCTAACTCATACTGACCTCTGCTCAAAACAATATCTTCCCATTTTTCATTGGGTGGCATTCGATAACGAAATAAGTTATTTTCCTCGGTAACATTTGGAATCGAATTGTAAGTATCAAATCCGATCAAAGCAATCGCAGCCTCTTGATCGTATTGTATTTCCAGCGGTGGATAGATACAACTGGACAGGATCGAAGATCGTCCCGATAGCGTAAATGTATAGGAGGAAGACATTTTTTATTACTTTAAAATATTTATCCCTCCTCTGTAG
The DNA here is from genome assembly GCA_024516035.1 of Bactericera cockerelli. NCBI lineage: Eukaryota > Metazoa > Arthropoda > Insecta > Hemiptera > Triozidae > Bactericera > Bactericera cockerelli. The sequence goes on from CM044957.1 coordinate 8,634,417, forward strand.
ATATGATTTTATATAGTTTGATATAGTCATTAATTGTCACGATGAGAGATTTATGTATACTGAAATTAAATGTATATAAGACAGTGTTTATATAGTTACTGTGGTTAGTTGATATGAGTATATCAAATGAGTAACATCAAAGAGAATAAAAAAAATCTCAAGTTTCTCTTCTCTATCTAAACATAGCATATAAACATTATTATTATTATTATGAGAGCAAGAACATGTAAAGTGAAAAGAGGGCAGGAAGTCTCATTGAAACAGCTAATTACTGCAGCGGGTAAATGTGTTCGAGGAAAGGGAAGTGTAAAAAAAGTGAAAAAAGGAATCCTTCTACAAAGAACCTGATTCGTCAATCTCTTTTGGCCGTGAAAAAAGTTCTCAACAAAAAGAAGATTTCTCACCTACCCCGTATTATTTCTTTACCGAAAACCGGTGGAGTGCTTCCACTGATACCAATATTTGCAGGACTATCTGCATTGGGAACACTAACAGGAGGAGTTGCTGGAATTGTAAAAACATTAAACGAGACGAAGCATGCGCGGGAACAGTTAAATGAAAGCCAAAGACATAATAGAATGATGGAAGCTGTGGCTCTAAGGCGAGGCAGAGGACTCTACTTGAAACCATATAAAAGCGGACTAGGTTTATTTGTGAATGTGTTGAGTAAAAAAAAAAAACGTCAATTTTAAACCTGAATCGTGCTCTCTCGAATTACGATCTAACTTACCTCGTTAGAAAACTTGGAATCAAACATTTCAGAGGTGTTTTCATGCGTGATACACTTCCCAACCGTTCGAAACTTATCGAATGTGGTATTGTAAATCTAGATAGCATTAAAGGACCTGGAAACCATTGGGTCTGCTTTGTCAGGAACCACAATCGTGCAGTCTACTTTGATGGATTTGGAGATCTTCCCCCCTGCACTGAGCTGGTGACTTACTTAAAAGACTGCTCTGTGAAATACAATTTTAACTCAGAGCAAACCTATAATACGTTCATTTGCGGTCACCTCTGCGTTTTGTTCCTTTACGAAAATGAGGCTGAAAAAATCAGCCGAAAATATTTCAATGATCAATTTTGATGACTATATTGAAAAATCTATCCCCGGAAAAAAACAAAGACATAGTTCCTTACTTCCAAACCATTGCAGAGGATTGATTTGCGGTCCCTCAGGAAGTGGAAAAACAAATGCGATGATCAATCTTTTGATTGATAGAAACGGACTGAAATTTCGCAACCTCTACATATACAGCAACTCGTTGTTTCAACCGAAATTCCAACTGATAAAGAAGATTTTGGCTCCCCTCAAGAGTGTGAAATATTTCTTCTACAAGGACCAGGCGAATATTATGCAACCAAGTGAAGCGGCAAAAAATTCAATTTTTATCTTTGACGACGTGATTTGTAATGATCAAAAACTAATGATGTCATACTTTGCAATGGGTCGTCATAGAGATATTGATGTTTTCTATCTGTCTCAAAGCTACATTAAGGTTCCTAAAGCTTTGATTCGCGATAATGTAAATCTTCTCATTTTGTTTAAACAGGATGAAATCAATTTAAAACATGTTTTCGAAGAACATGTCAGCTGCGATATGAGTTTTAATCAATTTTAAAAAACGTGTAATTTCTGCTGGAAAGAAAGACATGATTTTTTGGTTATAAATAAAGACCGCAGTGTAAATAATGGTAGATACTCAAAAGGTTTCGATACGATCATAACAAACTTCTAAATAAGTATTTTTTAAATATTTTTAAAAATAAAAAATTGAAATCAATAGTTTTTGTGTTGTTATTCTCTAATGATGAAGAAGTTAAAAAAAAGAAGCAATAATAATAATAACGATAAAAAAAGAGCAAACAAAACAAATCTGTATGAGAAAATCAAAGCAGCCCGTAGTTCAATAAAGAAAAAATCTTTGGCTTTAAAAATCGGTGAAGATGAGGCGGAAAAATTTAGCCAAAAACACTTTCAACCTCTTATTAGCGAAATAAGAAATCTTCAAAACCAGAAAAGAAACCATCGAGGGGAAGATGAAGGAGCAGGAAGACGGCAAGAAGGGTATAACGATAACGAAAGAAATCACGACAGAGAAAGAGAAATACAGAGACAACAACAAGAACAACAACAAAATCTCCTACGTAATCAAAGAGAAGAGGAGATTATGAATATTTCCGATGATGATGATTATGATGATGATGATGACAATGTTAATGATAATTATGATATGAATGATAACGATAGTGACAGAATGAATAATGCTTTTGAGCTTGAACAAGATAATGAAATTGATAATAATATCAATAATGAACTTCTCAGTGACGATAATGATGATGATGATGAAGATGATAATGTCAATATCGGTGATGAACTGTTCTCAGATGATGACAATGATAACAATGAACAAGTATGTACTCAGCAACGAAAAAGAAAGAGCTCTGACTTTGATTTTGACGAGTCTAGTCTACGAAAGAAGAATAAACCAAGTCGAAATCAACAGTCGACTAAAAAAAAAGTACATCGAGCTAATCAGCGTAGAAAAACTAAAAGACCGGCTCCACTCGTTCAACCGCGACAGTTGAAAAGAAAACTATCCGATGAACAATTTGATGAAGCAAGTAATCCAAAAAAACGAACGATAATACAAGCCCTGAAACGAGTTGTTAATAATCAACAGTGTAGAAAAAGAGAAAGGTCTAATTTGCGAAAACGATTTGATCAAAGAATTCGTTCTACGCAAATTTTATCGAGCAATACAAATAAATTACTTGGTAAAAGAAAACAACAATATCCTGAAGAAAACAAAGATGTTCAAACTAAAAGGAAGAAACAAAAAGTCGTTGCTGAAAAGCAACGAAAGAAAAACAAGAGGGAACAATGTAAAAAAAGAAATCAGAAAACAAAAAGAACAATCGATCAAACAAATCACAATATAGAATCAAAGAAAGGTCGAGTGCAGTTGCGGAAACGAAAGCCGAAAGAAGACACGCGACGGTTGGGTTTCATCGACGGTGCCACCGCAAGTAAAAGAAGGAAATTGGATCGATCTAATGTGGGTGGAAGTTTAAAGAATTTAACAAATAATAAAATAGCGTATATTTATTGGGATGATGTAAATGAGATTGTGGAACGGCTTCTTCTTCTTCATTCATCACGGAGCGCCGGAAACTCAAATCTCGAAAATGAAATATTGAGCATTGAAAGTGAGTTAAAAGAACGAAATATCATCCGTTAGAATCAGTTCTACCTCAGACTTCGAAGCGAATAGATATGTATAATTCTTCAGTTAACAAGTTTGGACATTATTTGACCTGTTCTACAAAGCCAAAACCAGGACCTCCCGGTGTGGGATTCAAGTTGAATTCTGTTGGCGATTTTGATATCGCTCGCAAAAAGTTAACAAATGTAAAAAATCCTTCCGAAAGTAATGACGCAGTCACCTTGGAATATCTCACCCAGCATGTTAAGAAGAGCTGCTTTACACCGGAAAGTGATTCATTTGATTTTCGTTCTCAGCCGTTGAAAAACATTGCTCAACCGACAAGTGAGCTGGATGCCGTAAACGAAAAATATCTGAAGGAAAAACAATATCTCAATATCCCCTTGGATGTTGACTGTATCAGCTTAGACAACAAAAGACTAGTCAATTTGGAAGATCCAATCGATGAATTAGACGCTGTCAATAGAAGAACATTGGAAACGACAGCAATTGTTGCCATCGAGAAATGTTTATCAATCAATCAGGAAAGCAATACTGTGGATTTGAAAAACAGTCGTTTTACAAATATTCCTACAGTACAGTTTGCTGATGATTTTATCACAAAAAATTATTTCGAAAAAAACCCTAAGACCAATTGATCAAGAGTTGATTACGGAAATCAGTGTGATTAAAAACCTGTTGAGATTACAATGAGTGTAAAAAAAGCTGATTTAGTTGAAGAAATTCATAGATCGACTAGAAAAAACTATCCAAGGAGACGTGTGGAATTGAAAGGAATAAATGATCTATGGCAAATCGATCTAGCGGAAATGATTCCCTACGAAAAAAGCAACCAAGGATATAAGTACATTCTCATGTGTATTAATGGATTTTCAAAGTATGGCTGGTGTAAACCGTTAAAGACTAAAAGTCGATATGAAGTTGCGAAAGCTGTTGAAACTATAATAAAAAGTACAACATCTCCTAGACTAATTCAAACTGATCGAGGTACAGAATTTTTCAATATGGAGTTTAAAAAACTAATGGATAAATATAAAATCAAGCATTATTCCAGTTTTAGTAAGCTGAAAGCATCAATTGTGGAGCGATGGATTCGTACAATTAAAAGTAATCTATGGAAACAATTCAACCTGCGAGGGAACTATAAATGGATCGATATTATTCAAAACGTTGTTCAAAAATACAACGCAAGTAAACATAGTGTTATAAAAATGGCTCCTAAAGATGTTACACGAAGACATGAGCGGAAGTTGCTCAATATATTTCACAGTCTACAAAGGAAAATGCCATTGTATGATAAGATAAAATTCAAAGCAGGGGATCTGGTGAGAGTTAGCAAGAACAAAATGGTGTTCGAAAAAGGTTACACACCTAATTGGAGCACATAGCTGTTTAGAATTGCATTTGTGTATAGGTCAAATCCAATCACCTACGTCATCAAAGATTTGAACAATGATAAAATTATGGGAAGATTCTACACTGAAGAATTACAAAGAGCAAAAATCAAAGACGTCTATCTTATTGAAAAAGTACTCAAAAAACGGGGGAATAAAATATTCGTTAAGTGGTTGGGGTTCGATGAAAAACACAATTCTTGGGTGAATAAAGACGAACTCGAGCATAATGTAGATAAGAAATAGATTGATATTATTATTATTATATAGGTAATCTAAGTGGGGGATATTTTAACTCATTTTCTTCTTTTTATTTTACATTAGTATAAAAATACTTTCATTCTGGAAATTCCTGCAGTCGTTATCTTCAAATTGACGAATTAAGTTGTTATAAAATTATTAATAAGTAAAACATCCGTTCTAATTAAAGTAAATAAAAAAAATGTCTCCAACGGAAGTAGTGGATTTCTCCGAGCTGATTATCTTGCTATCATATACAGATAAACAAAACATAAATCATGTTCATATCGATTCGAATAATTTGAATGTGATTAAAAAAAATATTGACTGGGTGAAATTGAGTCGTCATTTCAAGTTAAGTGAAGATTTTCTAACTAGATATGCTCGTGAATTGTCATGGGTTGATGTGTGGAAATATCAGAGAGTTTCACATGAGTTCCTTCGCAATAATCTATCTAAAATGTATCTCAACCGTGAAACAGTTTCGGCTTTTCAACATCTGACGGAGCTGATGATGAATGAATTCGCCGATCTTCTCAATTGGGATCTTCTTTCCAAGTATCAAAAAATGAGCGAGACATTCATAGAAAGAAATGCTCACAGGGTCAACTGGGAAAATATATTCCTTTATCAACATCTCTCTCGTGAATTCAAAGAGCGACATCAAGGTCGGGTCTCATCTTCCACGTTAGAAACCCTTGAAGCTGGTATCACTGAAGTTGACCACTAACAATTCTGTTGCAGATTCTTATTCCCCCTCCAAAATTATACTTTTGTTTGTACTTAAAAAAAGCTATAAATTGATTTTATCTCTTTTGAATCTCTCAGTTAAGTGTAATTTTTCCCCCAAGATAACGTGTACGCTCTTGTTGTCTTAATTTGTGACGTATTGTGAAAAAAAAAAAAAAAAAAAAATGCGTGGAAAAATGAATTCTTATCAGTTAATTCTGTCATCTGTTTTTCACTTGTCCGAAAGTAAGATACTCACAGTTGGACTCTCGCCTGTTAAAAATTTCAAAACATATATCAACATTACATGTAAAGACGAGAACGCTGGTCTCTCTTTCAGTGCTGATGAGTTTATCATCATTTGGAAGTTTTTAGTGAACATTGAAAATTCAAACCATCCTTACGGTACTTACAAAGTAAACGGAACCCCTTACTCAATCAGTGTCACCTCAATGCGGACTGAAAAAAGAGTAATTCTCATACATAAGACGTCGGACTTTCTACAACAACATTGCGTTCTTGGTGAGAACAATGTTCAACTTTTGCTGTTTATTGAACACAGTATTCTCGACTACATTGATCATTGTAAACTGTGTGAAAATCAAGTGTTCGATTATTACAACTCTCTCATCAAGAAAATCGGCAACGCTTACCAGAAAAGTTCTGATAACGATACCAAAGAGAAACTCGAAAGAGATTTCCTCATTTTCAGCCATCCTGCTGAGAACATTGCAAAGTCGTTCATTTTCGATTATATCCTCTTTGCTTTAGAAATGCAAATCTTTTTCATGGATCTAATATTTTTAGACTATCTAAAAACGATTTACACTATGCTGAGATAAACTACTCTATCCATTAATGCTAATACTATATTTTTCTTAATTTGTCATATCTACTAATTTCATCAATACATTTTATTCTCTACCAGATAATATATTTGTTTTTCCTAGCAAAATGTCTCTTTTCTTATTTCTCTTAGATATAAAAGATTTAATGCCGTTAGAAAATAAAGAAAAACAACAAAATGACACAATATGAAAAATGTCAACAACGAGCAACTCTGGTGATGCGTGTCGAAAAATGTATTGTAGAAAAGGAAAAGAAAAACAAATTGGTAAAATAGCACAGCAAAGTATATAAATAGGATTTTTATTCAGAACAAGAACAACAAAAAACAGCTGATGATAGATATAAAAATAAGAAGAAGAAAAACAACAACATCGCAAAGGTATATCATAAAAAAAAATGCGTGTACAATTGGCAACACTGTAAACAACTTTTGGTAAGAAAATATAGTTTATGACGTCACCGCTACAGTGCACTACTCTAGCTTGCGTCGTAAACAAATAATACTATCACATGAGGAAAAAAAAGAAAATAGTTCATGTTTTCGTCGCCAGAGCGTACCACTAACCGCGAAAAACAACAACAAAAAGAAAATCGGCAACGTTGCAAAAATGCAAGTGGACAACTGGCAACACTGTGCTCAACTTTTGGCGCCAATGGCAACATTGCAAAAATGCGCGCGCGAATCCATACAACCGGCAACACTGTGCTCAGTTCGTGACGTCACCACCAGAGCGCGCCACTAGTCAACTTGTGGCGCGAAAATTCAAAAGTGAGGATTGACTGCAAAACTTGTATCTTTTTATACTACTTTTGCCTTTTCCGACTTTTTGCCTGGGCTTTGAGGACGCTCTCAAAGCTCAAAGGTTGGTTGCACAAAAAAGTATTGGGAACATAATATGTAGGAAATTTAGTTATGTTGAACTTAGTATTCAACAAACGTTGCTTTGAAATGCATGGTTTCGGAGATATTGTTAAAAACTGAAAAAAGCTCCATTCAGGACGTTTTTGCCTGTTAAAAAAAAATGACGGCAAATTTTTTTTGTTGGAAAACGTCAAATTCATACTTTGCAGCTATAAATACACCATATTACCAAAAATCACAAGTACAGCAATTTTTTTGTTTTAAAACCAGGGTTCTAGATAGACACAGGTGACTGTGATCTCTATGTAACTCCAAAAGGCTGCAAAGGTCCTCCGAAAAGGCTGAAAAAGTCTGAAACTTTAGTCTATAAGCCATCAATGACGTCTTTATTTGCCAAAAATATTGTCAGGAGCGTTATTTTGAAGTAAAATTCCAAACATTCGCAAATTTGGCCACTTTTGATTTTTTACCTGCATTTTGAGGGCGCCCTCAAAGCTCAAAGGTTGGTCGCACAATTTTTTTTGTAGAACATAAAATGTAGGGAATTTAGTTGTGAACAACTTTGTATAGAATTAGTGTTGACGTTAATTAAATCACTTGGGAGATATTTAAGAAAAACTAAAAATAGTCCAATTTTTTGCCTGTTTTTTGCCTGTAAAAAAATTTGCCGGTAAAATTTTTGTTGGCAAACCTCAGATTCCTGTTGAGCAGCTCAAAATACACTATGGTACAAAAAATCAAAACTACACCAAAACTTGCATTTTTAAAAGCCAGGATTACTAGACTAATAGATATTTATCTAAAGTGTGTTTGTTTTTGTAAAAAATCATAGCTCCCATTTATATCTCTGTATTATTATTCCTATACCACGACTTTATTTTTGGACAAATCGTTTCCTCCTGAGCAAGGGTTGGGTGGAATAGATTGCCACAGGCAATAATCTCGCTCTTTAGGTAGGTCATTAGATTTATTCTCTTTTTTGTTCTTGTTTCTTTGTTCCATTGCATTTTTTCTTTATAATGTATTTGAATTGCACTGTAAATATTGTACTTTGTTTTTACCTAATAAAGAGTAATATAATAATAATAACATAGGTTTGTGTCTTTCAGTTGGTCGGTGTCTTTTCATTACGTCTTTCAACGTGCAAATAATAATAATAATATCAGCAAATAATAATAATATAATATTAGGTAATAATAATGATATTATTTTCATTTCATTTCAAGAAGCATCCACTCGTGTATAGTTGAATCCTCTGTCTACCTCGCCCTCTTACTCAAGTTGTCTTAAGGCTTTTCCTTAATGTCTTACCTCTCGTTTCATGAACAAGTACGTGGTTTTATTAGAAAACTAAACGCCACAGAAAGACGGCAGGCTCTTTGTATGGAGCTTACGGCTGGGAGAATGAAACCTTTATTATTATTATCTGACTTGGTTAAGGCCATATATTTATGGCCATGCCTCTGCCTTGAGTAGGGCTAGGGAAACACATTTATGATCATGCCTAGGGTGTAAAGCAGGGTTGGGAAAATTATATTTATGACCATGCCTCTTCCTTGAGAAGGGTTAGATATTTTATGGCCATGCCTGGGGTTTAGAGTAGGAATAGGAAAATATATTTATGGCCATGCCTCTGCTTTCAGTAGGGTTAGGAAAATACTTTAATGGGCATCTTTGGTATTAGGTAGCATATAATAATTATGTTAAAACAACAGAGAGTCGGTAAGTAAAGTACTTCAACGGTACCTCTGTAATTACCGAAGTCTTGGTCTACCGCATTATAGGTATGAAAAAGAAAAAAAATATTCAAAGTGGTTCACCCAGTATTTTATCGAAAATCCTTGCAAAAACAAAGGATGACCTTTTTCCACTGTCGACCAAAGCGAGGGATCTTTCATTGGCCCAAGAGATGACCCAGATAAGGTTTTGGGTCTATTGTTGGCCCATCTGATATACAGCTTTTGCAGGTACTTATCAAAATTCTTGTCCTTGCATGCTTACGAGTATACATAGTATGACACTCCTTTATAACCTTTTTTTGACGAGGCGCTTTTATAAATTAGTGCACTCCAAAGAGTTGTTTTTGAGCCACTCAGAAGGTTTTCTTTTTTCACAACGTGTACAAGGTGAACCCTCTCCAAAATTAATTATGTTCAAAACATCTACATCAGTGCCTGCCACAAAAAATGAACACCGCATCTTACTTTGGTATTCACGCCTCGTGATTTCTCGAGAACAATAATTGACACCCCCCAACAATCTCCTTCCCAAACCCCTAGGTACCCACCACGAGGTACCCCCGCCCCCAAGAACCCCCCCCCCCCACTCCCCCAGACACCCTTTACACCCCGCCCTTTCACTTAGCCGCACCGCATTATTATGTAAATTTTCTGTGGGTGAGCTTAGAAAAAATCTCCCGGAGTTCATGTCCGTCACAATGTTTCGAAGCTTAGTTGCCGTGGCTAAGTGGAGTAGCACACGAGGCTGCCAAGCAAGTGGCCCGGGTTCGATCTCCGGTAGAGCAATACATGGTTTACTTATAGGAAACGTTTTGTAGAGTTTCCCATCTTAAATGCATCAACTTCAAACCATAGACCTTCGTAAGAGCGCGTGATCTCTTTTTTACTTTCCTTATGCTTTAGTAATAAGGAAAGTATTATACAGGGTTTACGAAAGTCTCGAAACGGATTTATATTCAAATATAATTCACGAGGAACTTATTTGTCACTCGTTAGTAATGTATTTTTCTTGCTATCCAATTTTTATTTCTTTTCACACTAGCATAATATTCTTCGTTTCATCATCATCTCATTTTTCTTCCTGTTCTTCTCTATCTTCTTTTTCTTTTCTTTTTTATTCTTTTTCTTCTCCTTCTGCTTGTTTTTGAGGATTTTTTTATCGAGCCCATTATAGTTGTACAAACACAAAAAAATGGCTCATGTCCTAAATTGATCCTGAATTTTCAATGGAAGCACACGTTTTTTGGTTACTTTTTTTCGCCGGGGGAATCTTGCGACTGAGGGCACGTTCTTTTCCCCCATTAAAATAAATTGTTTAGGCACGCCTATTATCCACCCCTGAGATTTTTCTTGATGGGACCTCATCATTTATGGCCGTGCAAATGACTAAACTCTTGAATGGGATACACGGTGACCTATTTTCGCAGACGTTGATGTTCGTATAGACAATCGCCTGTGTATTGGGTAGTTGCTTAGAAGTGACTTTTCTCTGACGTCACAGTTGTGTCATTGACTGAGCTGGGATAGAAGTGGCTTACCTCTGACGTCACAGTTATCTCATTGACTGAGCTGGAATAGAAGTGGCTTAGGTCTGACGTCACAGTTGTGTCATTGACTGAGCTGGGATAGAAGTGGCTTACCTCTGACGTCACAGTTGTGTCATTGACTGAGCTGGGATAGAAGTGGCTTACCTCTGACGTCACAGTTGTGTCATTGACTGAGCTGGGATAGAAGTGGCTTACCTCTGACGTCACAGTTTTGTCATTGACTGAGCTGGGATAGAAGTGGCTTACCTCTGACGTGACAGTTGTGCGAGCATAAATCCTATCCTTTGTATGATCTAGTTACATAGCCTTTTTTATTTCGTAGCCAAGAAACAGCAGTTAATGTAGACGCTTGTGATCAGTATTGTAGCTTGCCAATCCCTAGTATGTTTCCCTTCTGATGGGCGTGAAGTGACACAGTACTTTCCCATTCAGTTGCTGGGTCCACACGAGGGGATCGTAAAGCAAGTGTAACCAAATTTCTAATACAAGTTTTCCGTCGGCTCTGGAATAATTCTACCTCAGAACCTTTTACATACCTTACCACTGAGCAAACCGTGCGCTCTCGAGATACAATTAAATAGGTTACAATCTTTCTTCGTCATTTTAAAGATTTTATGAACACTTTGCGTGCGGGCGCGATGGTTGGTATAGGTATATGAGATTCTGGTCACACTCTAGCGATGCACGCCGTCCCTGCAGACGGGCCACTGTACCGAAATGTTCGTCAGAGACTGCACTTTCGGATAAGATCAAAAACATGACAGTAGCGTGCACCATCAGAGTTGCACATTGATATAATATAAATAAAAATATATTTATAAATAAAAATAAAAATATATTTATATAAAAATATATAAACAGATTGCGTGCAGCGTGCACACGCTGCACGCAATGTGTTAGTATACTTTTATAATTTTTATTTATAAATATATTTGATTTATATTTCGGAAGTCTGGAGGTATCTTTGAGGTAGATGCATTTATCAAATGGAGGTATTCCTAGGGTTCACTTCTACTTTCTCGTAATTTTAAACGTTAAAGTAAAATGAAACTCAAACTCACGCTAGAGTGTGCCGGGGTGCGCCATTGCTCGGCTTTATGCCTTCAATATCCGATACGATACCCCGATATATAAATAATTATGCTTTACCAATGATATTCATGAAAAATCGAAACAAATTTGAATTCCACCGGATGGAAGTCCATAATAAGATGTCCGTGTGGGAATACAAATATTTGCACTCTATCAAACAATGCCAAAATCAACTCGACCCTATTTTCAAAAATTTGCAATAGTGGATTCGAACAGATTTATTTGCTTTGTCAGTAATAAAATTTATTCGTCCAAACTATGTATACAACAGAGCAAAAAGTTGTTCTTCTTCGATTTCCTTTTACAGGGTCCGCCATTGATTTTAATAATATTAATAATGCGTTTCTTTGTGTTATTATATCACAATTTTACGACATTTTGCTAACATGATGGTTGGAGAATTTACTGCCCCGAGGCATGTCCTCATAACTCATAACGAGGCATGCGTCATCGTGAATGATGGTAGCCATACAGTGGAGGAATGACTCACCACTTCTACCACTCTCTTTATAAGAAGACTAATAATTGACAAGGACCCCCAGAACCAAGCCAATGCTGGTCTACTCTCTGTTTATAGTCCCCCAGCCATACTGCTGGTCTACTCCTTGTTTACAGCCCCCCAGACAGCCTGTTTATAGTATCCCTGTTTACGCCATTATGTGTAGGTAAATTATTAGATCTTGTTTATTCATAATCACATTATTTAAATAAAATATGTATAAACCTCAATCATATGGAAGAGTTTAGACAGTGCCGACCCCATGTAAGTTTGGGAAAAGGCAAAGTGAAAGAAGAATTCAACAATATTTATGTATATATTTTTTTTAGATCGGTCTACTCTTGCTGAGTCACGCCTATTCATCTTTTCACTGAGAAGAACATAGCCTACTCTTCCATCAACACATCGCCTAATAACACGTCCATATCTTTTTTCATCCTTTCCATTAATTTTTCCGTTTTTTGAAAGCTATGGCTGAGCAATTCCGTTTTTGAAAGTAACGCGTGTGGCGTGCATGCTCATGAATTGAATAGTCGGAATAAGAAAAAAAAACACTCACAAAAGCTCTGTTCAGGCTTTCCGACCAGGAAAGAAAGGCAAATTATGCAAAAACATGAGAATGATTATAATATTACTCCAGGGAAATTAGACAAAAAAAAGACGATGCTTACCGAAAATTAGTACAAAGCTGGAAACTCTTTTAAAACACTTCTTTGTGTCTCAAAGATGAGCCCTCTGAGTTTGCGACAGAATGTGACTGTTGATATATTTTTCATGACAAAAAAACTACCAAATTTTATCCTATTTAGCATTTCTTCGGTTTTTTGCATATACTTTTTTTTATTTATAAATAGAGCAACGAATCTTTTTTTTTAATATAAAAATAAAGACGGTTGAGGTCAGAAATGTTTTCATTCTTACTTTCTATTACCTCTCGTTGCTCCACCCTGTATATTTTTATAGTAAAACCTATTAAAAATGACCATTAAATGACACACTAAACTGTGAAATTATTTTAACCCTACTAAATATGACCATTAAATGACACACTAAACTGTGAAATTATTTTATTCTGTTTCCTACCATTGATCTGCAAAGTTGAGTCATTTGTTTCAAACACGTGCCCAAAAATAGCCCCCATAGAGACATTGCACAAATGCACATTGGTCAGTTATGTTATAACTATATTTTGTACTTAAATTGTCTTTTTTTGTTGTTGATTATTTGTAATAAATCATAATAATATTAAGTAGGTATTATTAAATAAAACCTCCATAATATTATTATTATTTTTTGTTCTTGACCAATATTTATAAACATATTAAATTATTGTATAGGTAAGTATATCTACATTATGTCGTTCTATGCAACGTATACCAAGTTTGTGGCAACATCTTGAAAATCTGTAGAGACCATGGATTTCAGTATTTTGATTTACTACCCCTCTCAGGCTGGGTGGAGCGTGTGGGACATGGGTGTAGATGACTCTCCTGTTGAATACACATGGAACTAACATGTGACAGAATGATATTAATCTTACTCATAATAATTAATGTCTCCCTCTCGCTTTCTCACTCTATCCCATTCTCACTCTTTCTCCACTCATTTATCTATAACAATCTCTTTCTCTCTTCATCCCTCCCTCTAAAATTTAACCCTCTCTATATTTTCCTCTTCCCGAGGATATCTATCTATCTTTTTCTCCCTCTCCCTCTATCTTTCTCAATCATTTCCTCTCTTTCTCTCTTCCTGATATCGCTTTCTCTATCTCCCTCGCGCTCTTTCTTTCCTGACATTCTCTCACTCTCCCTGTCCTCCTTCTTTCCTGTCATTCTCTCTCTCTATGCTCCCTCCTTCTCTTCCTTTGTTCCTCTCTTCTCTTTCTTTCTTTCCTGACATTCTCTCACTCTCCCTCGCTCTCCTTCTTTCCTGACATTCTCTCACTCTCCTTCTCTTTCTTTCTTTCCTTACATTCTCTCACTCTCCCTATCCTACCTTCCTTCTCTCTTTCTCACTCTCTTCCTGTATGCCTCCGTCTCTTTCTCCCTCCTTCTGCCTCCCTTCTCTTTCTTTTTTTCCTGACATTCTCTCACTCTCCCTATCCTACCTTCCTTCTCTCCCTCTAAATCTCTTCCTGTATGTCTCTGTCTCCTTCTCCCTCCCTTCTCTCTCTTTCTTTCCTGACATTCTCTCTCTCTCTCTCTATTCTCCCTCCTTTCCTCCCTTTCTCCCTCTTTCTTTCCTGACATTCTCTCACTCTTCCTATCCTCTTTCTTCCCTGACATTCTCTCACTCTCCCTATCCTACCTTCCTTCCCTTTTTCTCACTCTCTTCCTGTATGCCTCCGTCTCTTTCTCTCTCCTTCTGCCTCCCTTCTCTTTCTTTCTTTTCTGACATTCTCTCACTCTCCCTATTCTACCTTCCTTCTCTCTTTCTCACTCTCTTCCTGTATGCCTCCGTCTCTTTCTCCCTCCTTCTGCCTCCTTTCTCTTTCTTTCTTTCCCGACATTCTCTCACTCTCCCTATCCTACCTTCCTTCTCTCCCTCTAAATCTCTTCCTATATGTCTCTGTCTCCTTCTCCCTCCCTTCTCTCTCTTTCTTTCCTGACATTCTCTCTCTTCTCTCTCTCTTTCCTCCCTCCTTTTCCTCCCTTTCTCTCTCTTTCTTTCTCCTGACATTCTCTCTCTCTTCTCTATTTCTCCCTCCTTTCCCTCCCTTTCTCCCTCTTTCTTTCCTGACATTCTCTCTCTCTCTCTCTCTATTCTCCCTCCTTTCCTCCCTTTCTCCCTCTTTCTTTCCTGAAGAGAGACTTCATCCCTCCCTCTAAAATTTAACCCTCTCTATATTTTCCTCTTCCCGAGGATATCTATCTATATTTTTCTCCCTCTCCCTCTATCTTTCTCAAACATTTCCTCTCTCTCTCCTCCTGATATCGCTTTCTCTATCTCCCTCGCTCTCCTTCTTTCCTGACATTCTCTCACTCTTCCTATCCTCTTTCTTTCCTGACATTCTCTCACTCTCCCTATCCTACCTTCCTTCTCTCTTTCTCACTCTCTTCCTGTATGCCACCGTCTCTTTCTCCCTCCTTCTGCCTCCCTTCTATTTCTTTCTTTTTTTCCTGACATTCTCTCACTCTCCCTATCCTACCTTCCTTCTCTCTTTCTCACTCTCTTCCTGTATGCCTCCGTCTCTTTCTCGCTCCTTCTGCCTCCCTTCTCTTTCTTTCTTTCCTGACATTCTCTCATACTCCCTATCCTACCTTCCTTCTCTCCCTCTAAATCTCTTCCTGTATGTCTCTGTCTCCTTCTGCCTCCCTTCTCTCTCTTTCTTTCCTGACATTCTCTCTCTCTCTCTATTCTCCCTCCTTTCCTCCCTTTCCTCCTCTTTCTTTCCTGACATTCTCTCACTCTCCCTATCCTACCTTCCTTCTCTCCCTCTAAATCTCTTCCTGTATGTCTCTGTCTCCTTCTCCCTCCCTTCTCTCTCTTTCTTTCCTGACATTCTCTCTCTTTCTCTCTCTATTCTCCCTCCTTTCCTCCCTTTCTCCCTCTTTCTTTCCCGACATTCTCTCACTCTTCCTATCCTCTTTCTTCCCTGACATTCTCTCACTCTCCCTATCCTACCTTCCTTCCCTTTTTCTCACTCTCTTCCTGTATGTCTTTGTCTCCACCTCCCTCCTTCTCCTTCTCACTCTCTCTCTCTCTCTCTCTCTCTCTCTCTCTCTCTCTCTCTCTCTCTGTATGTCTTTCCCTCCTTCTTCTTCCTTCTTCTTCCTTCTTCTTCCTTCTCCCTCACTTCTCTCAACAGCTTGAACAGCACATTTTGCGTCAAGTGGATGAAGTTGATATCTCAAACATGACGTTTCCCTCTGTGGTTCAAGTTAATGATGCTTGACAATTCATAGGTCCTTGAATTCACTCGTACACAGCTGTTGTTTTAGATTAGACAGCTGTTGTTTTAGATTAGACAGCTATTGTTTTAGATTAGACAGCTGTTGTTTTAGTTTAGAGAGATATTGTTTTCGATTACAGCTGTTGTTTTAGATTACAAAGCTATTGTATTAGATTAGAGAGCTATTGTTTTAGATTAAACAGCTATTGTTTTAGATTAGACAATTTTTGTGTTTAATTAGACAGATGTTGTTTTAGATTACAAAGCTATTGTATTAGATTAGAGAGCTATTGTTTTAGATTAAACAGCTATTGTTTTAGATTAGACAACTATTGTGTTTAATTAGACAGATGTTGTTTAAGATCAGACAGCTATTGTTTTTAAATTAGACAGCTGTTGTTTTAAATTAGACAGCTGTTGTTTTAGATTACAAAGCTATTGTATTAGATTAGAGAGCTATTGTTTTAGATTAAACAGCTATTGTTTTAGATTAGACAACTATTGTGTTTAATTAGACAGATGTTGTTTTAGATCAGACAGCTATTGTTTTAGATTAAACAGCTATTGTTTTTGATTAGACAGCTGTTGTTTTAGATCAGACAGCTATTGTTTTAGATTAAACAGCTATTGTTTTTGATTAGACAGCTGTTGTTTTAGATTAGACAGCTATCGTTTTAGATTAGACAGCTATTGTTTTGGATTACACAGCTATTGTATTAGATTAGAGAGCTATTGTTTTAGATTAAACAGCTATTGTTTTCGATTAGACAGCTGTTGTTTTAGATCAGACAGCTGTTGTTTTAGATTAGACAGCTATTGTTTTAGATTAGACAGCTATTGTTTTTAGATTAGACGGCTATTGTTTTAGATAACACAGATGTTTTTAAAATTAGACATCTGTTATTTTAGATTAGACCGATGTTGTTTCAGATTAGACACCTATTGCTTTAAATTAGACTGTTGATGTTTTAGAGTAGATAGCTGTTATTTTATATTACACAGTTGTTTTTTTTTTTAATTATACAGATAGGGTATACATTGTATACAATGCTGCTTTAGATTAGACAGATTTTGTTTTAGTATAGAGCACTGTTGTTCTAAATTTGTTTTAAAGATTTGTTTTAAATTAGACAGCTGTTAATTTATACCTATAAAAAAATGTTGTTTTAGATTAGAATAATGCACAGGTCCTTTCAAAAAATTCAATGTTTGAATCATTTTTCTTATGTCAAAATTTTGATTCTATTTTTTTTTTTTTTTTTTTTTCCATTTTTCTGTTCCACAGTTTAGAAAGGCAATGAACTTAATCTATATCTCAGGATACTCTCTCTCACTGGCAACTCTTCTCATATCTCTCGTCATATTCATCATATTCAAGTAAGTCCTACTCACATTCAAGTAAATCCAACGTAATTCAATTGAGTCCACCTCATTTTCAATATAAAGTCCCACCAAATCTAAGTAAGTGAAACCTCTAAAAAATACCTATGCTATAAAAATTGTGTTTGGGTGTGGGAGGGTGTGTGTGTGGGTATGGGTATGGTTGTGTGAGTGTGTGTGGGTATGGTTGTGTCTGGATTTGTGTTGAAGAGTGTGGGTGGGTGTGTGTGTGTGGATGGGTGTGTCTGTGGGTGTTTATGGGTGTGTGTGTGTCTTAGTGCGTGCATTTGGTTGTGTGGGTGTGTGTTGTTGTGTGTGTGTGTGTTTGTGCCTGTGTGTGATGGCATGGCGAAACGGGTGCTGCCGCTAGTATGAATATAAATTAAACAAGACACAGGTAAAAGGTACCTTACATTATTTATTCATTAGGTACAGAAATTTTAGTATTTTATTATATACATTCGCTTTCCCAACTAGATTCGCGTTCTGTCATAACATCTCGAAAGACATTCTGATGCATGCTTGCAGAAGCTTATTTTAGTTCCCCGAGCTTTATAGTAATAGCAATGTAGAAGTACAGGAGGTAGGGAGAGAGATAGAGAGGAAGAGATAGGGAATAAAGGGAGGGAGAGAGAGAAATAGCGAGAGAGGGAGAGAAGAAGAGAGAGAAAGAAAAGAAGAGAGAGAGCTTAATTTCATTCCTCAAGCTTGATAGCAATAGAAATGTCGAGACAGAGGAAGGAGGAAGAGAGGCATTGAGAGAGAAAGAGGAGGAGATAATTGATATAAGTAGAGGGTGTAGCAAGAGGGAGAGTCAAGAGAGCAAAAAGGAGAGAGGGAAAGAGAGGCTATTTTCGTTTCTCAAGCTTGATAGTAATATAAATATAATAAATCTACCTATAGTCTATAGACTATAGGTACTATTAGTATAGTACCTATAGTCGACTGTTGGCTCGAGATAGGGAGTCCCATGTGGAGGCGGAAGAGGGAGAGAAAGAAAGAAAGAGGAAGAGAGAAATAATAAGATATTTAGAGAGAAAGTAAGAGAGAGAAAATGAAAGGTACATACAGAGAAAAAGAGAAAGAAAGAGAGAAAGGGAAGGAGAAAGAGAAAAAGGGAGAGAGAGAGACGGACCAATAGACAGAGAGAAAGACGAGCGCCTTATTCCTTACACATTCCTAACACGAATGCCTTATTCCTTACACATAATTGTACTCAATTTTTTAAAATAAATAAAAATATATTCGAAAGCTTGGAAAACGCGTAATGCCTCTACGTTTTTCTTCCTTCTTTTTCCGTGTCCATGATGGTTGTGGCATGGTGGTGGAAGGATAAATGGGGCTATTAACCCACCTGGACGTATGTCTTGTCTCCTTCCATGTCTTGTGTGTGTAATCTTGTTTTTTTTTTTTTTTAAGTGGGGTTTAACGTCGCTTTCAACTGCCATGGTCATATCACGACGGGGGTTTTACCCTCCATTCGCAGGAAACTCACAAACCTGCTACTCACATTGACCTCACCCAGCCTGAGTGGGGCCGGGAAAAGCCAGCGTCACGAGATAATCTTGTTTAAAATATGTACTACTAGCCATTTGCCCGTGCTTTGCAACGGGACTAAATTTCAAATTTACTAAGGCATGGCCGTACTGCTGGACAGCAATACCTTTTTGAACTTTTCATACTTTTTCTGGACAAAGCGATAATGGTTTTTGGGGGGGTCAATTCTGAGACATTTTTCGCTATCTCTTACCGTTTTGGCTAAACTACTCCGGACAAACAAACATAGGTAGGTGTAGGTAGGTAGTCCTTTTTTCTGTTTTATATATAGAGGTGTCTAAATGTCTAAAATGTCTCAAATTTTCTTGAATACAACAGGAGCTTGCGCTGCACCAGAATCGCCATCCACGTCCATCTCTTCATCTCCTTCGCCTGCAACAACTTCATGTGGATCGTCTGGTACAGGAATGTGGTGGGGGACCCCAAGGTGGTCGAACAAAATCCTGTAAGCATACCACAGGCATTATAATAATAATATAGCCCTCTGTCACCCCTTTGGAGCATAGGTCTCCCTCTATGAGGAGGGTATTGGTATTTGGTATTGTACCTACATGTTATCATACAGTATTTCTAATTTGCCTGTTATATGTTTGTTACCCGGAGTGGCCACCTAATTATACAGGTTATCCCAAATTAACATTATTGGATCATACTATTTTTTTAACATTCAATTTCTTTATTTTAATAATATTTTACATGTATTCATTCACAGACTGGTCCCTATCTAACAGATTTTATCCAGCAGTCGACACGGTGTTTCATTGTTTTTTACGTAATAAATTATGGGATCATAATAATAATATCGCCTTATTTATACTGCCCGATTAGGACTATTAACCCTTTCACTGTACATCTATGAATTAGTTGGGAAAAAATTATGAACGATGCTTTTTTGAGTTTGTTAGAGTCCATAGATGATGTTTCCAAAAAAAAAAAAAAAATCTTCAAAACTGAAAAATCTTTTGTTTACAAACGCAGTTCAAACCCTAGACTACACAGTTTTTACTGAGAAAATCAAGAGAGAAGAGAACAAAAAAAAAAAAAACAATTCCAAAAAGTACAGAAACAAAATCATAGAATGGAGCACTGGTATTTTCAAAATCAATTGATGTCCCTGAGCAAGGACAAATTCAGTGAAAGGGTTAAGTACCATTATTCCAGCAGTAAGCCCAAGACTTATTATTATGTGGTATAAATCCCAAACGGGAGGAAAACTTGTCATGACCCGGCTGGGTTTCGAACCCACGACCTCTGGAATCTCTGGATTCACAGAGTGCCGCCTTTACCACTGAGCTACCGGGACAGACAAGGATTCAACCAGAAGAACACGGATTTAACCATAAATATAAGAATAAGTGATGGAGAACTCATAATGCCTCCAACCTGTCACGTAAACAAACTGATAATAGCTTTACCACTGAACTAGCGGGACAGACATATGTGAACCATCAAATAAGATTAATATTATTTCTGGTAAAAAAATAATTATCTTGTATTCCAGCCACACTGTCAGCTCCTCCACATCCTGCTCCAGTACTTCATGCTAGCCAACTACTTCTGGATGTTCTGCGAGGGCCTCCACCTCCACCTCGCCCTCGTGGTGGTGTTTGTCAAGGACACGTCCCTCATGTGGTGGTTCTACTTTACCGGATGGGTGGTGCCCCTGATCATCACCTCCATGTATGCCTTGGTCAGACAAACCTCCCTGGAGGACACCAAGTAGTGAGTAGAGAACTTTCTTCTAGATTATCTTTTTCTCCATTTTACCAAGTATATCAGTACCTATAATCAGTATAAACAGAAAAGTGAGAAGTTGTACTAGATGAACATGAATATCAGAACATACCTGGACAGCTGTTTCGAGCTGATTTGCTCTCATCAGCAGGTAATAATTCTGAATATCCATGTCATCAACTAACCTGAGAAGTCCAGATACCTACTCCAGATCATTATTAAACATATTAGATCAAGTTTTATTTACATAGAATATACCTAATACATAGAAATTGGGATTAATAAAAAAAAACTTGATCAAGGGCGGTGCTAATGCCCACGTCATTCTCTTCCGATTAAAGAGAATTTAAGAGATCATCAAAGAAATGCTCTTAATTTTTTTTCTAAATTTAAGTATTTTTCTTAAATTGTAGGAATGTATTTTCAATACTTTGGTTGTGTTCTAGTAACCCACACCAATTCATAATAATAATAATAATCAGGACTATTATTATATAGTCTATAACTCTATAATACAAATATACAGGACTATAATAATAATAAAAAAAATCAGGACCACCTAGCCCTCATATTCTCATTATTATGTGGTCACAAACTCAAATTAATGAGGAAAAACTCATGTACTGGGTGGGATTCGAAGCAACGGATTCCAACACTACCTGGATTACCAGACTAGCGCGTTAACCACTTGACTACCAGTGCACAGGACTACGTTCAAAATAGTTTGAATATCGAAGTAGCCAAATTAAATACATATCTATTGTCTAGCAGCAAAAAAATAAAGAAGAAATATTTCAATAATAATGCGTTTTATTCATTACTATTTTTTAATCATTAATTTTAGTGGGTCGACATATTTTTCAATATTTAAATTTATCGTTTATGAGTCAAAATTAGAAGAAGAAAAAAAAATATTTCTCGAATCAAAGTGAGCTTAATTTGTTCTGTCAGGGGACAGATTTCACAAAATGTCTTGTGATTTTGCTGACATTAAACGGATTGTTAAAGATTTGGAACAGACAAAAAGTCACACCTCGTGCGAAAATGAAAAACTGAAAAATGATATAAACCGGTTGAAAGGAGAAGTATCTCGAATCCAAGCCACCAATGATAAGGTTATAGAGGACTTGGATTGTTTTGCTGTGAAAACAGAAAATTTGAAGAAAAATATTAAAGAGATAAAGTTAAATATCGAACAAAAATACCAGGAGAGTCGTATTCTCCAAAAACTGCCAGATAAAATAGAAGAAATTGAAAGTGAGATTCGAAAGTTGCAAGAAGAGTTGAATAGTCTTGATGATAAAATTAGTTCACTCAATGATCGGATTTCTGAATTAGAACGTTCCATTGAGGAGAAAAATTGCTATATTAAGCGATTAGACAAGGATACAGCTGATTTGAAGAAAGGAATTTCCGAATTGAAGAATATGAACAAAAGCTTGATGGACAAGAATGCGCGCCTCAAAGCAGATATTCAGGAATCTCGATTGAACAATCATGAAACCAGCGAAGAACTTAAACTTATCAGTTCAGAAGAAAAGGAATGCACGTGTGCCAAACAAGAATTGCAAGACCAAGTAAAGAGCATGAAGACAAAAATCAAGAAAGCAACAGATGATCTGCAGAAAGAGAAGATGTTGAGTATGAAGCTACAAGAACAAGTGAAAGCTTGTCTTGAAGACCAACACAAGTTCAAGAAAAAAAAACATGAACCTTAACGAAGAAAAGTGTAAAATGAATGTAAAATTTGAAGCTTGTAACCAAGACTTGAAGAAATGCCAACGCGAGCTTGACCGCGTAGCTAGTGAAAATCAACAATTTAAGAAATGCATTGGACGATTCAAAGAACAGCTTGTTTCAAAGGTCAAATGCAATAGTAAAATTACAGATAGCAGTGAAAACTACGACACCGAAGTTAGCCTTGGGTCCATGAATTATGGAAACGATAAAATTACAAATAGCAGTGAAAACTATGACACCAAAGATAGCTTTGAGTCCATGAATTATGGAAACAATAAAATTACAAATACCAGTGAAAACTATAAGAACAGGGCTAAGTCTATGAGATTTAGAAACAGTAAAATTACAAATAATGAAAACTTTGAGACCATGAATTATAGAAACAGAAAAATTACAAATTGCCGTGAAAACTATGACACCAAAGATAGCTTTGGGTCCATGGATTATGGAAACAATAAAATTACAAATACCATTGTAAACTATAAGAACAGGGCTAAGTCTATGAGATTTAGAAGCAGTAAATTTAGAAATAATGAAAACTTTCAGACCAAGGCTAAGTCCATGAATTATAGAAACACTAAAAGTACAATTTTTGGTGAAAATTATGAAACCAATGCTAGGTTCTCCACTTATAGAAACAATAAAACTACAAATTGCAGTGAAAACTATGAGACCAAGGCCGCGACTTATAGAAGATTGAAACACGAATGTGCTTGACAAACTTCGTCATGAATAAATAAAATTAATTGATAACTAATTTTAATTGTTTTATTCAATTTAATAAGAAAATACAAAAATATGACGAAAAAGACTTGCTATTACCAAGTTTATTAACTACCTACTTTAAAAACAAAAAGGAAAAAAAACAACAGATCAAAGTTTATTAATATTGGTTACCTGTAATATTACTTAGATAAAATGAAGAGGTGAAAGTTCATTACCAAATAATAATCTGAGAATTATATTAAATATCTACTCTCTACAGTGTGACTAAAAAAGGTATCACCATGTTCTTGGTTGGCAGTCTCAGTCACCTCATGAAATTTACAATTAAATATTGGTTTTTCGACAGATAAAGAGCTCGTTTCATCAATCTTAAAAAGTCTCTATCTTTTCCAATATCAAATTTAAATTTTTTTTTCACTATATTCAGTTTTAAGTGCATAAGTTTAGTTCATCAAACCACTTCACTTACACTACATACCGGTTTCGAAAGGGACAGAGAACAGGGCTTCTAGATGTTCACCATATTAATCTTTCCACCACTATGACAGGGTTAGGTGGTAGAGAATGCTTTGAGCATTAACCTCGCCTGGTGATTACCTTCCACTAAAGAGTATTATTATTATGACATAAAAATCATGGAAACCGAAAAGGAAGTAACAAATGAAGATAATAAAATTATATTTTCTACTTGGGACTGTAACCACTGACTTTCAGGTTACGAGTCCGCACAGTTCAGGATGGAGCTAATACTGAGGTCGGTAAACCCAGAAAATAGATGAATTTCCTGTGTGCCACAAAGTTGTTCGTAGAAACAGAAATTTGGGAATAATAATAATATCGTCTTATTTATATTGCCTGATTAAGACTTTTAAGTCCCATTATCCCAGCAGTGAGCCCAAGACCTATTATTATGTGGTAAAAATCCCAAATGGGAGGGTAACTTGTCATGTACTGGCTGGGTTTCGAACCCGCGACTTCTAAAATCTGAAATCTGGATTCACAGAATTCCGCCTTTACCACTGAGCTACAGTTACAGACAAGGATTTAACCAGAAGAACAGGGATTTAACCATGTAAGAATAAGTGATGGAGAACTGCCTCAAACCTGTCGCGTAAACAAACTGATAACAGCTATCCAATATGGCTACCATTGTTACCTTCAAAAGCATGTAAGACTTAACAAGAAGAGATCTGCATGATTTATTCCTCCATGGACTTAACTATAACTTTAAACACAAAAACGCCCGACTTGAACTCAAAATAAAATGATGATAGTCCATGAAGTAGTGGACTTATCCTTGAAACAAAGTGCATCCGTTCGGGAACACCTTGTATCAATGGATAAATAAGGCTGTTCAGATGGATAAAGAAGTACAACTTCTCATTTTTCTGTTTATACTGATATAAAATAGATTGTTGGGTAAAGAGCTAAAGTAGTTATTGAATATTAAAAAATGTAATAAAGTTACATCTTGGAGGATTTTCCTGAGTAGATACTACATAGGAAATCTCCCTATTTCTTGTATCGAGCACCTATCAGTACATTTTATAAGTAGAAAATGCAGCTTACAGCATTAAGCACCAGTTTTCTCCTTACTTCCAAGAACTATTACAGCTATCAGTAATAGACAGTTTTGTGTTGCTATCTTTTTTCAAGATGAGTGTTTCACAGTGTGTTTTATTCAACAGTAGACATAAAACAACAGCTACGCACTGTAGACGTTTTTGGTTTGTATTGTAGCGAAGGGCGAGAAGTGATATAATATATACCTACTTACTATTTAGGTGCTGGGTGAATACTGATTTATTTATTAAAAAAAAAACATAATTATATACATCATTATTATGTACATAAATGGGCTCCCAAAACTCGGGGTCCCCCAAATGGTCCGCCCGATTATATTTTAAAAAAAAATCGGTCTGGGGTCATTGTCATTATATCTTGATGACTTTAGACAACTCATCTAATCTTCAATGCCAAGTTTAAGAAATGAAATCAGGTCTCAAAGGATCCGTATAAAAAAAAATGAATCTTTTCGTGTCTTCCACGGATTGTTTGGGGGCCCGAAAATAATGTTCCCGTTGGCCTAGGAAGTCAAACAAAAAGTCAAATCAATTTCTTTTTCGACGTAGAGTCCATTTCTACAAAGAGAATTGCAGTTTTTGAAACCCATGTAGAAATTTTTGCTGGCTGAAAGTACATGAAATGCATGGAACTATGTTTTCCGTTAAGTTACACTCTGCCGCGCTCTCTTTCTTTGTATTGGCGTTCTTCACACCGAGGTGTTTGATAAGTATTTCGCTCAGAGAGTTTTTCTACGTATTTCTGTTACGATACAAGAGTATTCTCAAAATCTTTCTGGGCACCCTGTACTAAGTACACAATAAAATAATATGCGATAAAAGAGTTTTTCCTTTTAGTTTTATCTCTACGTGAATAGGAAATCTTTCTAAAGTAGGTAAGCCAAAGGGGTCAAGGGGTAAGGCAAGGGGCAAGCTCTCTGAAGATATTTCTACTTTTTATCATATGAAGTGGAAAATTTTGCGGTTAGCTAAATTTTAAATATGGAAAGCAAAAAACCGAAGGCAGCAGAAATATCGGAAAGTTTGAAGACCATCACAGAGGTAGAGTTTTCTTATTTATTTTGGGAAAATTTTATATCCGATGTTCAAACATCAGGGTATTTTTCGAGCTTGAATTTTCAGGAGAAGAACATTTATAAAAAAAAATCTATGTGTGCTTTTCATTTGTTAATAGTAAACATTTATTTATACCCAAGTATTAATAATGTAAATTATGGAAACAGGGTTTTTAATATTTTCAAAAGTATACATTTTTGTAATTATTTCCGAGAACTCTTTAATATCAGAAATTGGAAGTATTGTGTTCGTTTTTGTAAAAATAATATTTTTTTGTTCCGAGTTTTTGTAAAAAGATAACCTTCTTCAAACTTTTCTAAAAGGTGTTGCATTTGTTTTAGTGGATTTATTTATTTCAAGAATATTTTACAGTTGGGTGGGTAGGTGTTAGTGTAAGGTATCCGTTACTACAAAGTTTGTTGACTCTGGGATTCGAACTCAGTAATCTCGGTATCCTATAGAACCTAAATTGCATAGCTTGTTCTCCCATTTACACAGAAAGTTCCTATTATTTTAATTTTTAAAGGTTTTTAATATGTATGTATCTATGTGTGGTTTCAAGAGTATTTAATCTAAATAACTACCTATAATTTTTCAGAGGATTCCAAGGCTTTAAATTTTCATTGGGTTTTACCATGTATGGTTCCAGATGTATTTCTCTAAATAGCAACCTATACATTTTAAGCCTTTAATTAATATTCAAAGGGTATTATGTATGATTTCTAACGTATTTCTCAAAATTTCTATACATTTTCCGAGGTTTCTAAGTCTTTAAACTTTCAAAGGGTCTAAATGGCCCTACGATTTCAGAGGTTTCGAACCCTTTAAACTTTCAAAGGGTTATATGTATGGTTTCTAATGTATTTTTCCAAACAGTAACTACTAGCTACCTTTACACTCTGTTCTAAGTGTCCCCTGTTCTTCCGCCTCTCCTAGCAAGCTAAGTGCTCAGTAATAGACTGCTCCCATTATTCTGCCATTCAAACCATTCAGAAAATTGCACTTTATGAAGAGTCAACGGAGAAAACACACAAACATTTCCCCTGGGAAAGAAATAAAGGAGTCAACATTGGACCCATCAGAAACTTGATGATAATGCAATGTGAAGTATTTTCGAGCAATATTATCGCTGCGAAACAGTCGACCATCATCTTTAAATTTATCCTGATTTGTAATGGAAGTTCAGTGGTGGAGAACCTTGATGCGTCTTTTATTTTGTGTCATGAAATTATGAATACGTCCTTTATTTTGTGTCATAAAATTATGAATACGTCTTCATTTTGTGTCATGAAATTATGAATACGTCCTTTATTTTGTGTCATAAAATTATGAATACGTCTTCATTTTGTGTCTGAGCTCTGAATTCATGCACTCTGCATTAACTTCAACATATTAGTGATGCTATGTATAAAATGTATTACTTTGTTAAAAAATATATAAAAAAATACTTTAACATAAATAACATTATGTCAAGACTGCAAACACAAAAAAATTATGGTGCGTATTATCATAAATGGCATTCTGTTCTCTAGCGTTCCATCAATTTAAATGGTCACCCATATAAGTCCTAGCCTCACTGGACATAGCTTTAACTTCAGTAACACAACAAGAACTGGTGTATTCAACGTGCCATCGACGCTGTCTTATATATTATCATATTTTGTGTTAAATAACTAATCGCTATGTCAAACAGGTAGGTTGGTAGGTAGTGTAGGTACTCAAATAAATGAATAAATTAACTTGGGACTTGAATAGCCGATCTCAAGATTACAAGTCCGCATCAAGTCATGTAATCAATCGAATGATCGATCAAGCTACTGAGGTAATAACTCTGTTCCCTGTTCCAGCTGCTGGATGAATGACGCCCACTCACGCTGGATCCTGACGGTGCCGGTGTGTGTCTGTCCATCCTGGCTAACTTGGCCATCCTCATGAACGTCCTGAGGGTTCTGCTGACGAAGCTCCACTCCAACAGCACCAATCCGGCCCCGATAGGTATTTTTGAAAAACATTTGGGGCCGAATTATGAAACAGGATTTAAGTTAAGATAAGCCAGACACGCCCTCAATTTGGAGTTTCAACCAATCACAGCGCCCCAAGTTGAGGAACAGTCTGGTTTTCGGTTTCATAATTCGGCCCTTATTGTACCGGTTTGCTATAAATGTTACCACTAGGCGAGGTTAGCACTAAGCTCAGAGTCTAATTTTTTGTGGTCACATACTCAATATAATTGAAGAAATACTTCAAGCATTGGGTGGGATAGTTCAGTGTTCAAGGCGTCGGTCGGCGTTTGTCAACTGGTCACTGGCGCCCTAAATTGGATTGGCATTATCAAAAAAACAAAAAAAACTGTCTCTGACAGTGATCATACATATCATTAACCCGAGGTACGGCCCGAGACATGGCTCTATATTTAATTTTACTATAACCCTTCTCTACACAATGAGGCATTGCCGTACACCATTTCGGGACTGAATTCAGCACCACCGGTAATTAACACATCTTCCTCTCCGCAGGTATCCGCAAAGCTGCGCGCGCAGCCTTCATCCTGGTGCCCCTGTTTGGGCTCCACCACATCCTCCTGCCCTTTCGGCCGGAGCCCAAGAGCCCCTGGGAGATGGTGTACGATGTTTTCTCCGCCGTGCTCGTGTCCAGCCAGGTTAGTGAACCCAGCCCTTGCCCAACCCACGACTAACCCAGTCCTTACCCACGAGTCTGATTTCCTCATGCCACTCCTGACCCACTGCTTTCCTAAAAATCAGGAATACCAACCCATGAATTACTCACTCCTAAATACTCTTTTTTTATTTTAATTTTACATAATATACATTAAATATTGTGAGTTTATGAGGTACTATTACCCTATTTGTTATGGGTTGTGTTGTACCTCATTTATAAAATACAATAGAAATTTAAGATTTAAAAAAGGTTTTCCCGCTATTTAATGGTAAATTTCCAAATGCCATCCACCTATCGATACTAACCTCAACCTCATCCAGCCTGAGTTGAGCCGGACAAACAGCCCCAGCATTACGGGGGCTCGAATTTGATTGGTAACCCATCCAAGTAATATCCTCGAAACGCGTTGCTTAACTTCAGTGATAGAACACGAGAACCGATGTATTCAACTTACCATCGCCGCTGCTTGAAGACCGGGTTTTTTTCGAAGAATGGCTCACAATTTTGCACAATGTGAAAACAAGATTAATTAAACTCAAAGGAAATGCTTCAGTGGCAGATGACAGACCTACAAGTTAAAGTGCTCTGACACAAAGCTCGATCATTTGTAAAAAGAAGCATCTTTGAAGTGACAGATAATCTTCTCTCCTTTCTCTTTATCTTCTTTCCCCACCAGTAATCTCTCTCTTTCTTTATCTCTCCCACCAGTAATATTTTTTTCTCTCTCTCTTTCTTTCTCTCTCCCACCAGTCACCT
This sequence comes from Bactericera cockerelli, assembly GCA_024516035.1. NCBI lineage: Eukaryota > Metazoa > Arthropoda > Insecta > Hemiptera > Triozidae > Bactericera > Bactericera cockerelli. The sequence goes on from CM044957.1 coordinate 8,663,695, forward strand.
CACTCTCTTTTCTCCTTCCCGTTTAGTAACTTCTTTTCTCTCTCTCTCTCTCCCCCCCCTTCTGTCGTTTCTCTCCTGAAAAAGGTGGAATTATTTTAAGAGCTGAACTATTTTCTGAATAATTTATGCATTCAATTTAATAGAGAATAAAATCGAAATCTCTCTCCCTCTTATTTTCCTTCCCACCCCGCCCATCTTTCTCTCCTTTCCACCTGTCATCTCTCTCTCTTTCTCCCCCTCTCTCCTTCTCTTCCTCCTTCTCTCCCTCCTTCTCTCTCTCTCCCTCTTTCTCTCCCACTCTCTCTCTCTCCCTTTCTCTGTCTCTCCTTCCCTCCTATCATCTACATCTCTTTCCACGTCTCTCTCTCTCTCTCTCTCTCTCTGTCTCTCTCTCGTCTCTCTCTCTCTCTCTCTCTCTCTGTCCCTCTCTCCCTTTCTCTCTCTCTCCTTCCTCCCTGTCATCTCCCTCTCTTTCCACGTGTCTCTCTCTGTACCTCTCCCTCTTTCTCTCTCTGTTCTCTCTCTCTCTCTCCCTCTCTCTTTCTCTCTCCCGCTCTATCTCTCTCTCCCTCTCTCTCTCTCTCCCTCTCCCCCTATCTCTCTAATTTAATAATGAAACTTTCCTGATAAAGATTATCTGAAGAAAGTGTGAACATTTTGTTTTTACTGCTTCGCTGTCTTTTTCAAATCTCTTTGACCTTTTATTATTGGGTGTCTGTTTTTGACACTGGGTTAAGACAACGTAATGACCTAAGATAAAGCAATGATTTTAGACTATGCAGTGACTTTTGACAAAGCACTGGCCTTAGGCTTAAGTGCACTGGTATTCAAGTAGTCAACGCGCTAGTCTGGTAATCCAGGTAGTATAGGATCCGATGGTTCGAATCCCACCCAGTGCATGAATTTTTCCCCATTCATTTGAGTTTGTGACCACATAATTTATTTATTTATTTATTTATTTATTTAAAATCCCATAATTGAGATAGTTTACATAGGTTTGATAATAATACATAATACAGGATAAACATAACATAGAAGAAGCAATAGAAATAGTAGAATATTGAAAGTAAAGCAAGGGATAAACTGACTTAATTATTAATTCTAAGTATTTTATTTACTTGTGTCAGGTTCATACTTATGTCTATGTCTAATTTATTGTAAATCTTATTGAAGTTTTTTGTTGCTGTGTCTAATGATGAAATGTATTTGGTATTAGGTAAATTTAGAAAAGTGGTATCATTATTCCTGAATCTGGGATTAGGGACTTTGATATTCAGGGTTGATAGTAATGTAGGTGAATCGATATAATTGTTCAATAGTTTGTATATAAATAGTATCCCTTGTTTATTTCTCCTCTCTTGTAATGTTTTCATGTCTAATTGTTCAATTAATGATGAGTATGCAATATTTTCGGGATATGTAGGGTAGAAACCGTTTTCTTTATAAAAGAGGTAATGTACGAATCTCATTTGTATTCGTTCTAGTGTTTTAATTTGAGTTTTAGTAGTTGGG
>CM044957.1:8665306-8835897 GCA_024516035.1 Bactericera cockerelli
TGATTTATACAAAGTAATGGCTTTAGATAAAGTAGGTAATAACCTAAATAATAAAGACATGTCTCAGAGGAAAGGAGGGGGAATGTTCAATGATCTAATCCTAACCACGGATTACTTTGTGCCAAGTTAATGTTCAGCCACATTATACAGTCCGTTATGGGACAGATATATTACCCATGAGATATACGATAGTAATATGACGTCTCCATTAACTTATTCTTCTATGGCTCAGACGGCGTTTTCTGTTCATAAATACGGCTGTAAGTCTAGCGACTTAACCACTACCAATGCTTAGTCTTTTGCTTTACGTTGAAACTTTCATTAACAGAGAGAACCACTTCAGACGGGAACAATAGAGCTTTCTAAAACTTTTATGTGTCCCTGTAAATCTGATCTTTGAGATTGAAAGTCCTTTATTGAATTACGAGATTAGAAAGTATACGAGCGTCACTGTTGTCAAGAGCTCTCCAATCCTTTGATATTTTATCATCCACTAATAAAAAAGTTTATTTTAAGATAATGAAATCCCTGATCAATGGCGCAGTAGTCTGAAGGGATTGTTGATTAAATTTTGTCTATTCTATTCATTTTCTGAAGAAGAAAAAAATGTTGAAATAAATAAACAAAAAAACATGGAAAGAAAGATGGCCTTTCTACCAGTTCATTTGATATATGACATTTTTTTATTATTTAATATTATTAATATTTTTTGTTCTGATTATTAATTTAGCTTTTCATTTAATTTTTTATGAATCTTTTTCTTTTTCGAATACTTTTCTAACATTAAAATTAGGTGTTTATAATGGCCTCCTCACCTCAGAATTTATTTCTCTGCCCATTATTTTGGACCTACTATCCTTTTCGTTTCTCCCCAGGGTCTCTGCGTCTCCATCCTCTTCTGTTTCGCCAACGTGGATGTTCACGGGGCGTTCCGCAAGTTCTTCTTCCGGCTCCAACGCCGCGGCACCCACAGCACCATGGTGCCACACACCCACTACTACAGCCGGCACAGTCGGGAGCTGCAGCTGTGACAGTCGGTGCGCAGCGTCAGCATCGGGGGGTCACCCGGTAGCAAGCGCTGCCAGACGTCGCAGTTGTTATGAATCACCCGGTAGTGAGCCTTGCTAGTCGTCTCACAGCTTCTGTGAGACTCATGCGGTGATAGACAGCAACCACGTCATATACTTTTATTTTAATTAACTACAACTAATGGTCGACATGCTCCTGCCAGGATCATGCTCATGTAAATTTAAGGTCACGTGATCACTTTGCAGCTCTGTGATTGGTGGAGATTGATCACTTGACCTTAAATCTACATCAGCTGGCACCTGCCAGCGCATCACGACCCGGCCATAAATAGTTAAAGTAGCAGGCACTTGTCCGATTAGATGGCATATCTTCTAATCCCTTCAGAGTGTTGAAGATATCATCAAAAATTTATCCAAAAAGTATGAGAGTTGACCTTCCATATGCAATAAATACTCGTCAACCAAGAGAATTTTGAAATAAAAATATAATTATTCAAAGGAATTCAAAAAGTTTTCAGTATTTTACTGTACAGACCTGCCATATTTTATTGTACAGACTTTACAATGTTTTCAGAGAGCTTTGCTGTTTTTTTTTGTCAACATTGTCTGGACTGTTACCTTTTTCCTTGTAATTAATATTACTGTATACCTACATCAATATAATCATTATGTATCCTGCCAATAAAGATAGTAAAATTATATACTATCTAGATATACCAGATATTAATATTATGTGTGGTAAATAAAAATTTAGATTATATTCCAGAAAACACGTACCAATATTGTTTATAAGCGTTGCAGAAATATGTTATCTTAGCCGCAGCCCACATTACACATTACCTATAAAGTTATTTAAGAACTATGTATCGTGAGGGGAGAGGATTATTCTTGGATACGTGGAAATGGAAGGTAAAACCCCCGTCCTAATCAGGACGGGGCATCCAGCCGTAAAAAAATGTGCCACAACCAATCAACCTCTACCATGAGGTTGAACAATGCCGAACGTAGGATTGGGAAAAGGCAAAGTGAAAGAAGAAGAATACATGGAAAATTATTATTGAACAGTAGAAAGCAGACAATTGTGAAATTAAATAACTGTGAGGCAAAGAAACTATAATAAGTACATATTATTACATTGATTTATTTAAGAAATGTATTGCACATTGCATAGTTGTGATAATTTTCAGGCGAGCATACAAATTTATAATCATTCATTAACACCATTACAATTTTTGTGTAGACAAAAGATTACATTTCTTCAGTTTTTGCATGCCGACCTAAATTGCTTGGTCGTTGAGGCAGCGGTCTTATTTGAGGTCCTTGGTTTGATTCCCAAGTATGGTAGGGAATTTCAGCTAAACTTCAAGTAATTGCGACTTAACTTTTATCATCAATACGAATAATAATTACATTGTAAAAAATCTAGTCAGTTAGATTTTTTAAAATCTACACAAATAATAGATTAAAAATTGCATTATTATATTTTTTAAAAAAATCTGAAGCCAACGTAGATGGCACGTTGAACACCTACAACAGTTCTCATTCAGTAACTGTCGTTTAGCAACGTCCAGCGAGGCTAGGAACTTGATGAGTGACAATTATTATTATTACTCAACATTTTGATCAAACTTTATTTACAATTTTAATGTACAGATACAGTGAAAGGGTATAATTATATAAAAGTAAACAAAGCCTGATCAAATTTCAACCCTCGTGATGCTGGTTACTCCTGTCCCTAGTCAGGGTGGGTGAGGTTAAGTTGAGTAGCTGGTTTGTGAGTTTCCACGGTAAAATGTTTAAAACGACATTCAATTAATTAAAAAAAAAAAAAAATCAGTTTAAAAATTTCGAAAACGTGAATTATTAGCAAGTAGGTTCTTACTTTATGCACAGTAATGTTGTAGTTAAAAAAAAAATATTATAAACTTTTGTATCATTATTATTGTCCATTTTTCATATTGTACATAATTAATTAGTTATATTGTGTTCTCAGAAGGTATGTTCATAATTTCCTTTTTTTGAACAGGTACAATACCTGAGTCTAAATAGGTGACCAGGTTTTTTTGTTGTTGTAACTACCATCCATTCAGAGATGCACGGGTATATGTAAGTTTATTTCTTTGTATGGATAAAAAATAAAACGCAAATATTTTATTTCATACCAAGGTATACCAATCTTTACTTAATATATTTTATTATTTATTTGAACAAATTCTTGTTTCAAAACTTTTATTAAAGATTTCTTTTAGAAAAAAACTATAATTGTTTTTTTTTTTTTTGTAAGGCATATTTTAACACCGTGATCAACATCGTGATAGTATTGGCTACTTTGTTGCTATTAGCTATTCTGAATTATCCATAGTATTGATTGGCTTCTTGATAACCATTCTGAATTATCCATAGTAACGGTTGCTATGTTGAATTGTTGATATTAGCCATTCTGAATTTATCCATAGTATTGGCTGCTTTGTTGAATTGTTGATATTAACCATTCTGAATTATCCATAGTACTATCTGCCTTCTTGATAACTATTCTGAATCTATCCATAGTATTGGCTGCTTTGTTGATACTAGCCATACTGAATTTATCCATAGTATTGACTGCCGTACTGATTAACCCCTTGCGTCCTTGAGCCAGAATTACTCATTGCTTGCATGTTTGAGTTACTGACGCCAATATTGAGCAGTGGAACGCCTAGAGCGTTTATGTTGAGACTGTAAGGAGAATGAGATGAAACGATATTATTATTATTTATTTTTTTTATTATTATTTTTTTTTTTTTTTAAGTGGGGTTTAACGTCGCTTTCAACTGCCATGGTCATATCACGACGAGGGTTTTACCCTCCATTCGCAGGAAACTCACAAACCTGCTACTCACATTGACCTCACCCAGCCTGAGTGGGGCCGGGAAAAGCCAGCGTCACGAGAATTAGAATTTGAATGGTCACCCATCCAAGTCTTAACCTCGCTGGATGTCGCTTAACTTCGGTGTTCTGAAGGAAACCGATGTATTCAACATGCCATCGACGCTGGCTTTTTTATTTTTTAATAACCCCTTTAAAGGTACAACAGATATTGTACTTGAAGAGTATTTTAAATAAAAAATGTAAAAATAAATAAATTCCTTCCTTCCTTTCTTCATGGTCTTTTTATTTCGTAGCCATGAAACAGCAGCTACTGTCAGTAGACGCTTGAGGTCTGTGCTGTATCTATCCTCTAGTATGCCTCTCATCTGATGAGCGAGAAGTGACACAATACTTCCGATTTAGGTGCTGGGTCAACACGAACGTACAGAAAGGTATCTCTTACAAATAAGACCGTAATTAAAATTTGCATACGTTTTTTTTTTCTTTCTTTGTTGTCTGCTACCAGGATCAAATGGAAAGCGAGGATCATACCACTGAGCTAATTAATCGTGAGCCCAAATTAGTTAGCGCACAATTAGCTCAGTGTAATTCCTCTTATAACCGACCTCAATAGCTTGAGCGATAAGGCGGCGGACTTGTAATCTGGATGACGGTGGTTCAAGTTCTAAGGTAAGGAAATATTTAGTGTAAATCGAGTTTGAGTAGTTGTGAACGACAAAATATACATACAAACTATATTTACCGTTCTATGAGTACTGTAGTTTCTGGGAGGCGTTCTAACGCAAAACGACCGTTTCGCTTGATATCACAATTTTGTTTAGCACAAATATTATGATAACATATTACTTCTTCTTCTCCCGTTAGCTTGTATTAAACTGAGGATTAGGGGTATGAAATACGAACTTACTTTTGCGAATTCTGATTGCTCTGGACCGCATTGTTTGTGAATGAATCCGTCTGCCCAGCTCCAGTTTGATAGCCAGCCGCTTGCACCGGTGGAACAACCGGTGTGGCACCGTACCCAAGCTGATTTTGCGCACCATAGCCAAGCTGGTTTTGCGCACCATACCCAAGCTGATTTTGCGCACCGTAGCCAAGCTGGTTTTGCGCACCATACCCAAGCTGATTTTGCGCACCATAGCCAAGCTGGTTTTGCGCACCATACCCAAGCTGGTTCTGATAGTTGCCTCCCAGTCCTAAGGTCTGTCCAAGGCCGGTCAACGCCTGGCCGAAGGCGCCTATGCCACCCTGGGCGCCGATACCAGCGCTAAGAGAGGCTCCCACACCTGCTCCTGTTAGATATTAGGAAAAAAAAATATTTTTATTAAACCGAGTCCCTGGGGACTAAATTTATTAATACAATCTAGTTCTTAAAACTAATAAGTATTTTTATTCTAATCTTAAACTTCTATTGTAAATTAAAATAACTTATGTACATGGACATAAGCAGACTCGGCTGTTGGTTGGTTACCAGAGGAAAGTACCTAATTAATTAGTTCATGTGGTTTTATCCGCTTCAAACGTCTGGTGAGGTCTTCAATCCTAAGAAGATGGACGGTCTCGGGATTGGGGTGCTCCTCTTGAGAAATAATGAAAAAAACACTATCAATTTTGGACAGAATACTTACTCGTGAATGGTTCACATTGTATACACTTGGCAATATTTTTTATCGACTTTCAACTATCGCTATATTTTTAGATATTTTCATAATCACTTGATCTCCAATGATTCTAAACCGATTGTCTTTATTATCATTTTCATACTATTTTCTTAAAAAGTCAACAAAAAAAAATTCTGAATCGGCAAGTTAGAGTTAGAATGGGCACTATTTGCACTTTTGGATACAATTTTTAATATCTTGTTGTCTGATCTTACCTCCATAGGCCCCGCCCCCTCCTCCCAAGTTGTTAAGGTAGGGGTTGTATCCGTAGTTGCCCCCGTATAGGCGGCCCTGACCAAACTGGGGCCCATTGAAGAGTTGACGGGCGGCTCGAGAGTGATGAGACGGGCCTGTGAAAATTTTGAAAATGAAAAATAATAGAAGTTAGAAAGAGGTTATTGAATCTCTAAAAAGAACTTAGCATAGAAAACTTTCTACCTATGCCCCTTCATAAGTAATAGAAGTTAAAAAAGCTTGTTGGATCTGTTAAAAATACTTTGCATAGAAAACTATCAACTATGCATCTTCATTTTTTGTAACGACCAGTGGCGGAATTAAGAGGTAGAGAATTTTACTTGGGCAAATGGTGATGTGATTAGGAGCTTTGTAATGTCGAGCTAAAGGGTTGGGTGGAAGAGATTGCCACAGGCAATAACCCCACAATTTAGGTAGGATATTAGCTGATTCTCTATATTTTCTTGTTTCATTGTTCAATCTATTTATTTTTTCTCTATAATTTCATTTTTTTTTTAAATGATATTTATTTACAGAGGAGACTTTACAATCAGAGACCTTGCTCCTAATTTCATTTTATTGTACTGTATATAGTTTTTTGGTGTTTAAAGAAGAAAATATGTTTTATTTAAAAGTAGGTATATACCTAGTTTACTTTGTCTTACCTCTAATAAAGCATAATATAATAATAATAAGCTACTTATTGTAGTTTCGCATGATAAAATACTCGTAAAACAAAGAAATTACAAGTAAATACTTGGAGATTAAGATCCGAATTAATTAACAACGCTAAAACGGAGACTGACACTATACTGTTGTTATTTCCATGGTAACAGCCAATCACATGACTGAAATCATGTGATTTCAGTCATGTGAAGAGAATGCCGTTGGCATTAGCCTGCCCTTGGTCAAGTTTTGTTTTCTTGATTTCAATATCTATGCATGTATGTATATATTCTATGTCATTTGTAAATAAAACTTGATCCAACATGTATAATAATAATAATAAATCAGATACTATAATAACATTTTTTACCACAGCAGCGTTTATTAATAAAATTCGGGCCTCACTGTGATGTCAATAGTTTACAGAACCACAGTATTATTATTACCTTGGTTTTATTTTCATTTTCTTCATTTAATTTTTTTTTTTTTTTCTTAATGATACTTATTTACAGATGATACTTAACAATCAGAGTCCTTGCTCCTCTCATTTAATTTAATCCTTACCTGTCGGGAAAGCTGATGCAAACATAAACGCCGCATTCAAAACCAACACCAGCGATACGTAGTCCATCGCAGAAGACACTTGAAGAACGAACACACCTAGGAAGTCACCACACTGAATGGCAGATGGCTTGAAGATGCAGGGACCAATGCCATCAGGACTATTATGGACATGACCTGATTACCAAGAACGTCTGGGAATTCCTAGTCCTTAATTATTGAGATGTCTGTTAATTTAGTAGTTCCCAATTAGTTGACCAGGAGTCTTGTAACCCAGACGTCACTGGTTCAAATCCCAGACGGGACATGACAAGTTATCCTTCCATTTGTTCAACCTATTTATCTATTTACCTACACTGTTACGTAATATTTAACTATGTATATTTTATCATAATATTTTATCTAGCTGGGGAACTATATACAGGGAGTAGACCAGCATTGGCTTGGTTCTGTGGGCCCTTGTCAATTATTAGACTCCTTGTAAAGACAGGGTAGAAGTGATGAATCATTCCTCCACTGTCTGGCTACCATTATTCACGATGACGCCACCCTTTGATGATGTGATTGTAGGTATACCCTATCATACACAAAATGCAATAGTTTTATTGCGTGTGTATGCATTAAAAAAATAAAAATTAACCTCTTCCTCATGGGTGATGTTGGTTGGTTCTAGCAGTTCTACTTCCAAATTATACGGCTAGATGCCCTTAGTAACCCAAAACATAATAAGGGCACCAATGATTTCTGTTATGGTCTTTTGGTCTAACATGGATAGTAATATATTTCTGTATTTAACGTCCGCTTTTGAAAAATCAACAAGAGATTAAATAATATCAAATTTTCATACAGAATTTTCAAACAGAAATTTTCTAATAGAATTTTCTGACAGAAATTTCCTAATATAATTTTCTAACAGAAAAGTTTCTGTTTCCTTTTAACTTGTGAAACTGGAATCAACCCAGGCTGCGTGAGGTTGATATGGGTAGCTGGTACAATTCCTAGTGAATGGAGGGTAAAACCCCCGTGCTAACTATTTCAAAGTATGACATTAAAACGTACTAGAATCAACTGGTCACAATAGATCTAATTAGGTCACAGTGCTAACTGTAAGGGTTTCACTGAAAACCCTACAACCAGGGTAGGATAATGATATTAATACTTGCTTACTACCATGTCCATTTATATTCCAGTTTTCATAATATAACCTCAGTAACAGCCTGCCTCCATCTGTCTTTCTTGGTAATAATAATAATAATAATAATACTCTTTAATGGTAGGTAACCACCAGGCGAGGTTAATGCTCAAAGCATTTTCTACCACCTAACCCTCAGAGTCTTATTATTATGTTTTGACAAACTGAAATTAATGAGGAAAAATTCATGCATTGGGTGGAATTTGAACTAACGGGTCCCTACGCTACCTGTATTACTGGACTACCTCGATGATGATTTCGCAAATGATGAAAAACAAATATTTTATGAACACCTGCTACTGACCAATTCGCTGGAAGCTAAGAAGAGGAAATCACAAATTCAAGTCAATAGAAAATTTGGTATAAAAGATAAGTATTTGATATTGAAATAGAACACAATATTTTATCTTCTAAGTACGTATTTAGCTAGAGGACCTATTCTAATTTGTAGAGACGAATCAGACGCACGTCATTATAGGCTAACGAAATTCCATATCATTATCTAATATGAGTTATCTTCATAAGAAAAATTAATCCGATCAGATAATGACTTACTTGGAAATGATAATATGCCATTTACAAAGACAGTCAAAATGGTTCGTCAAATATTATTTGACCAATAAAACTTTTACCATAAAACTTGATTGTCCATTTTTTTCTCATAGTTCATGATTGGACATTAAACAAACAAATAATTGATGTTAGTCGGACCAACATCAAAGTCCATTCGAATAGTTCGTATTTAAACTTTGAAATAAACCATCTCTAAAATATAGGTGAATGATACATCTAACTTATTATTTATAATACATAGGTACAAAGTTTTTACTTCAACATAAGTAAGTAGGTATAGAAAAAAATAATAATAAGGGCCTTGTGTCACAGTTTACATTATAGAAAAAAATAAATATTAAAATTGAGTGAACTTCCAATTTTACACATTTTTTTTTTTGCCCCTGGCCGTAGAAACTTTAGGCCCCTGGAGTTTGGAAACCTCTAACTTCATCAAGACAGTTGGACAAAGGCTTGCGAATATTTCCGGGGATAAAAAAGCAGCTGAACATCTTCGACAGAGAATGTCCCTCGCAATTCAGAGGGGCAACGCTGCAAGTATTTTGTCCACACTGAAAAGCTTACACGATGAACTAGAAGAAATTTTTGATTTGTAATTTTTTTTTAATTTGAAAGATGTGTCCTGGAAAAAAAAAAAAATTTATACATCTGAACTAGATTTTACACATTAGGGGGAAGAACCGCACACAGGTCCATGTACATAATATAAGAGCCAAATTATGAAACAAAATTAAAGTTAAGATAAGACAGACACGCCCTCAAGTCGGAGTTTCAACCAATCACAGCCCACTATAGCCCGAGTTGAGGGACAGTTTGGCTTATCTTAACTTTAATCCCGTTTTATAATAAAATTCGGCAATAAGTAGAAGTAAATACAATGTGGGATCGAACAATGATCCAAAAGATATTTTCAGCTCAGTCTTGTGAAATTGTTCCTGATCAGACCTGTCAAGTTGGCCGGGAACAAATTGGAGCACTGTTCGTCCAGGCACTGAACTGCCGTCTCCAGACCAAACACCATCTTCAACACATCCGTCACCAGGAAGCCAGTGACAGCCGCCGTGAGCAAGTGGTTGAGCCAGGCAGCCCGCAGCCGGTTCTCTGGCTTGCTGATGTCTGTCTGGCCCAGGAGAAGGATGAACATTCCTGCTATCACCTGAGTGGGGCAGGAACCAGAGTATGTTTTTTTTTTTAGTTTGGGCTTAACGTTGCTTTCAACTGCACATGGCCATAATATTATCATAACGGGGTGGGTTTTACCCTCCATTCGCTGGGAACTCACAAAGCAGCTACGCAAAATAACCTCACCCATCCTGAAAAGGGACCGAGAATAGCCAGCATCTCGAGGGTGAATGGTCATCCATCCAAGTCCTAGCCTCACTGAACGTTCCTTAACAAAGGTCGATTATTAGATGACCTATTTATGACCCCCCCCCCCTCCCTCGATTTTTCACCCATCACAGTGCGCTGTGATTTCCTTTAACCTCGTTCAATTGCTTGAAAATACATCACATATAGGAAAGCCAAATAGTATCTCAAGTTCGACGATAAAGTGTGCTGTAATTTTTTTGAACTCTGACGTGAAGTACGGTCTGGCTATCTTTGTTATAACTCTATTAAATTTTATAATTAGGCCCTTGGTTTTTATTATGATAAATCAAAAAAAAAAAAAAAAAAAAAAAAAAAAAAATCTCCGTAGTTAAACTTGATAAATTTTACGATCAATAAAATAAAATAAAAATATAAGTAGCTAAGTACCTATAATTTACTATAGATAATTATGTACTATGAGTATCAAAAGTAAGAATAAAGAATAAAGTTGTGAATATTTTTGCAATTGTTTGGTGGTGTCCTTCTTGGTAATGAGTGATCGATGTGAGAGCGGAGTGTAACGATCCAGAGGAATTATGGAAAAAAACAACACAAAGTTCTACCAAAAAATCCCTGATCAAAATCAATTATACCATCAAGAGAAAAAGAAATTTTTTATTGTCAAGAGAAAAAAAAATGACCTAATCAAAATATCTACCATTAAACAATTGATTTTTTTTATTTTTTAGCCATGAAACAGTAGCTACTGTACAGTGTAGACGCTTGTGCTCTGTGTTACAAGAAAGACAAACTACAGTTTGTCCATCCCATAGTATGCCTCCCTATAGTATGAGCGACAAGTGACACAATATTTCCCATTTAGGTGATGGGTCGAGATATATGAGTATCAAAGGTAAGGAATAAGGTACAAAGTTGAGAATTTTTTTCGATTATTCGGACATTTGAGTGTTGAGAGAGCGATCGGTAAATCAAGAAGGTCGAAGAGTTGTAACTGGCGCAGTCGGATCGACAGATTTGGCCATCAGATCCAGGGTGTAGGTCGAGTTGTCAATGCCGAACCCGGAAATCATCACGTTCAGAATGGAGATGAGGAAGACGGTGACGAGGATGAGATCGTTCAGAATGGTGGCGGACCGACACTGGTGGGGCTTGTTGATGTTCAGACCGCCGATGATGAGAAACAGAATGCCCACCAGAATCTGGAAGCCAAACCGGGGAAAAGTAGGTTAGAAAATGTGTTAGAAGACTATGGTAATTGCAACTAAGGAGTGAATGAATGTCTAGTAGAATCTGGAAACCCAACCAGGGAAAAGTGAGTTAGAAAATATGTAAGAAGAATGTGTTATTGAAATTAAAGAATGAATGAATGCCCACCAGAATCTGGAAGCCAAACCGGGGAAAAGTGAGTTAGAAAATGTGTAAAAAGTTGTTTTAGAAGAGTGTGTTATTAAAATTAAAGAGTGAATGAATGCCTACTGGAATCTGGAAGTCTAACCGGGGAAAAGTGGGTTAGAAATGTGCCAGAAGGGTGCGTTATTTAGCAAAAAAATAAATCTGGACTTCTAACCCGGGATTAGAAATTAGAGTGAATGAATGTCTCACGAGAATATGAAAGCCAAACCAAAGTGGGTTAGAAGATGTGTCAGAAGAGTATGTTAATTGAAATTCAGGAGTGAACGAATGCCTGGTAGAATCTGGAAGCCAAACCGGGGAAAATAGGTTAGAAGATGTGCCAAAAAACATTATAAATTAATGGACAAGAAAAACCTCAACCGAGGTGTGACGAACGCCTTATACAATGAAAGAGACACTGCAGCAGAGTGAAATGTTACTATACTAACATAGAAAAGATATCGTATTCAATTTGGTCTGAAATTATGTATTCAAAATCGGGAAATTTTATAAGTGAACTTGCCCCTTATATAAGACTTCTTCCTCCTTGGTCATCAAATATGCCTAAATTTGACGATTCGTTGTGTTTCGATAAGAAAGACAATATTTCCTCAATAGTCTTTCAACAAAATTTCAAAAACCTAGTGCAAACCAAATACAAAGATTTTAATTATTGTTATACTGATGGTTCCAAGTCTACTCACAACACTAGTTGTGCCTATAGTATAAATAATGTCTATGTTGCCTCATTCAAACTCAATAAGATTAACTCTATATACTCATGTGAATTAATCGCTATCCTATTATGTCTGGAGCACTTGATTTACCTTCCTTCCTCGAATTTTTTAATTATTTCCGACTCTAAGAGTTCCTTGAGTGCATTGTCGAACTATACTTTTGATAACCCCATTGTGTCCAAAATCTATAATATTTGGCGCAAGCTTACAACTGGTGGAAAAACCATCTCTTTCCTTTGGTGCCCATCCCACACAGGTATAATGGGCAACGAGGTAGTTGATAATGCCGCCAGAAACCCACAAACTCTTTTAAATCCTTTAAAACTCTGCTCATCTCAAGACGTTAAACCGTTCATATCAAAAATAGTTAAGGATTCCTGGCAAGAAGTTTGGAATAACGTTCCGAACTCCAACAAATTAAAAAGAATCAAACCCATAATTCAAAACTGGGAATCTTCTAACAGAGATAGTCGATATGAAGAAGTTGTCATATGTAGAATGAGAATTGGACACACACGCGCTACACATAGTTTTCTATTCAAAAAATCTGCTCCACCCTCTTGTCAATGTGGCCAAACCCTAACGGTACTCCACATACTATCCTGTGTCTTACACACCAACATCCGCGCCTCTCTCCCTGCACCCCCGGCACTGACAGACAGTACCGAGAGCGTCGATTCTATGATCCAATACCTGAAAGCTCTTAAACTCTACAACATGATCTAAAATTAGGGAATCGGCGTGAACGACCTGTCTGTCGACAAGGTTAAAACGCTTAAAAAGGAAAAAAAAAAAAAAAAAAAAAAAAAAAAAATCGGGAAATTAAAGATAAGCCAGACACTACTTCAACTAGGTGTTTTTACCCGATCATGACGTACCTACTAGAAATCCAACTTGTGTGAGAGTCTGGCTTATCTAAAATTTACTCTTGATTTAAAATTTGCCACTAGCAATCCCAAATTCAAATAATTTTCAAAGAATAAAAAGAGGCAAACATAGTTAGATCGTCTAGAAAATCCTTTCACTGACTACCTAAGCAAAGTCATTTTCATGAAACCAAAAAAAGAAGAAACATTAAAATCAACAAACTTGCCTGCACTTCAGATCCCACTAGCATTCGCCTTGATCGGCAAAAGCGGAGCAAGTGAATCAAGAGACCCGAACGATCCCGAATCGAACGAACCGGAGGTCGGCAAATATATCGGCCGAGTCCGGGATCGAAAGCGCTGATGAGTAGATTGATGGCGGTGACGCCGAAAGACAGAGCCAGGGCGGTTTGATTGATGATGAGGGCGGAGGTTTTGTATTCGATGAGGTGGAGGCGACAGTCCCGCATGAGATTGAGGGAGAGAAAGAGCACACCCATGAGTACCTGGAGGGCAAACAGAGGGGGGTGCTCGTTAGAAGACAATTCAGACCAGTTTCAAAGATACTTTTAGTGTCATTGGCAGGCAAGGCCATTCTATGCAGCCATCAAAGACTTAGGTCCGAAATTTAAAACAGAAATAATTTAAAGATAAGCCAGATGATCCTTCAAGTTGGAGTTTTAAGCAATCACAGCGCACTATAGCCCAATTTGAGGGACAGTTTGGCTTAACTTAAAGTTGATACTTTTTTTATTTCGGTCCTAAATGAAACCATGGATCATCGAAATGATAGTAGCAAAGAACAACGCAATATGTTTTGTGCAAGTGAAGACGAGAAATTTCTTCTAGCGAACCTGGATTCTGGATATAAGAGAACTGAATTCAGGTCGAATCACCTTTCTAAAAGGGAAAAATACCTCTTTATAAGAGAAACCTGGATATAAGAGAAAAAATTCCGTTCAGTTCTCTTACATCCAGCTGCGACTGCATAGTTGCATACATACATATTATTATGAGCTCCTTTCGAAAAGTCTAAAAGAGACTCTGAGGTCAGATAATTTTTAAAATATAATTGAAATAATGATAAGGTCTGACTTTTTTCAGTCGGAGGTCCCTGAAGTCGGAATTTTCTATGGTCACTCATAGCCGAATTTTAGAACAAGTAGGCATCAAAGATAAGCTAAGACCACTTGACGTTGATTTTCCATTTTCCAATACAGCACACTATACCAATCGAGGATTAGGGACGGTCTTACATTTTCCTCATTCTAATCCTATTTTATTATTAGCCCTACCATTTCGTTTCGTATTCTCTGTTCATAAAAATTTATTGAGGTATCGATTCAAAAAAGTTCTCGTCTTGTGAAAACTATTTCACAAGACAAGCTCATGTTAAGTCTCTTAGCAAACCAAGATTTATGTACATAATTTTGTCTAAATGAACATGATAATTTAGGAGATTAACTGGATAGGTAAGTACTGTATAAACAACATGGAAGGGCTTGAAGGTTATTTATAGTAAAGTATAAAGTCAAGATACCAATCAAGAAACCAGCTATTTTCAGAAATGGTAGAGAACGTACATTTTTGAAATGATGATTGCATGACAATGTCTTAACATGAAACTGTATTGGCAGACACCTTTCAAAAATGTAAACATATACCTAAAAATTTGCTACGCATGATGAAGAAAAACGAACAAAAACAATTAAATTATGTGACGAAATGAGATTAAAATGAGCCAGCGTCGATGCTACATTGAATACACCAGAGTTCTCTTTCTGACACTGAAGTTAAAAAACGTCCAAAAAACTTAAAAATTGAATGAAATACTATAGAAGCTTTTGGATACTGGCTATTCTCGCTCCAACAAAGGCTAGGTGGAGTGTTTTTTAAGAATAATTTTGATAAAAAGAATCATTAACACCAAATAAAGGATAGTCACCAATCAAGTTATTAAAAAAGTGAATTAAAAAATATCATTGGTATTTGTGTTAATCTCTTTCATGATGTCACAACTACTCTAACTCACGCTGCTCATTTTTTCAAACCAAAATTGGGACTCGAACCACCAACCTCCAAGTCACAAGTCCACCGCCTTATCGATCAAAATACTGCGTTTGATTTTCCAATTTATTAGGTTAGGCAAATCCCAAACGTTTAAGAATGTCCTGCATATTGTATACCTACAAAAAATAACAGGCGATCATAGAAGATTTCATCTTACGACAACGTTGCCGCAAATTTGCTCTCATGTGTAATTTTATTATTATAATAAACGATCATTATAATAGGTTATTATTTTATAAAGCGTCTTGGATTTCATTTCATTTTTTATCATCTGGTCCCCTGGCATTTTTTATCATCTGATCATCGAGCTTTAGAATTTGCCTAAATTTCAACTTTTTTTCTAATGGCTTTTACCCGTGATAATGGGATATGAATTTTGTAAAAAGTCAAGGACGAGAATTTACCTGTAGCACAATGGAAGTGGATATGAGGGTGACCATCAGTCTGTAGAACTCGTGCTTCTCTCCAACTTGCAGGATGTACTTGAGCTGGCTAGCGTTGGCTGTGAGGAGAGCAATGTCCAGCATGCCCTGGGCTATGGTCTTCTTGGTGGCATAGCGGTTGGCGTCCAGTGGCTTTCTGGTGGTCTGTAAGAGGGGAAGATGGATTTTTTTTTTTTTTTTTTTTTTTAAAGATGAGTGTTTCACAGCCTTTTTTATTTCGTAGCCATGAAACAGGAGCTACTGTAGACGCTTGTGGTCTGTGTTGTAGCCTGCCCATCCCGTAGTAAGCTCTGTTTTCGATTCAAGATTGATGAAATTCAAATCTGTGGATATTTGACTATCTGTCTGGGGCCCGAAAGCTTTCTGGTGGTCTGTAAGAGGAAGATGGGTTTTAAGATTTATGAAATTCAAATCTGTGGCTATTGTACCTACTAGATACTTTATATATTTTTAAAAATACAAATTCGTTTAACTCATAGATAAAACACCTCCCGCATATCTGCTGTCTTCTTCATTGTTCCCACTGGTTTTCTTTTTGAAAACTCAATATTAGATGGTGCTATTTGACTATCTGTCTAGGAACCAAATTCATCATCCATGTTATTACCATGGTTAGCGAGCTAACTAACTGGAATCCACAAAATTCCACTCCCGAAAAATTGTGCACGAAAGAGACTTCATGGTCTTTGTAAGCTCTTATTTGAGACAATCGAGTTCATAATGAAAAAAATCTTTTTTTTTTCATTATGAATGACTTAGCACTTCTACCATTTTCTTTACAAGGAAGTTAATAATTGACAAGGGACCCCAGAACCAAGCCAATGCTAACAAATCAAACCAATGCTAACAGACATCGAAATTTTCATGATAAAATTGAACTAAAAAGAAATATGGAAACAAGCCAGATCAGTTTCAAATGAAACAGTACTTGAGAGAATCTGCCTTTGTATTTTTTTTTTTTAATTTGACCCTTACCATGGTAATAATGACTAAATCTTGCATACAGTTTACGGCCTATATATTTTCAAGCTGCTAGGGATTATTCACAAAGAGAGGGAGGAGTGGTACTCAGCAAGAGATCACAAAATATATTCAACCAGACATAAGAGGTCTCTCTTTACCCAAGCTTATGTCAAAAAAATCTTTCTACTATGAGGGCAAATGTCTTTATAATACTCTGCCAGATACATATAAGTTATTACACTGGGACAACATCGAGACTAAGACCAGTGATCTCTTGCTGGAAATATCGCCATATACCAGAGATGAAGACTATCATCATTGGTCAAATGACCAAACATAAAAAAGGAAAAACAATAGTACAAATGATGTTCTGTAAAAAAATTGTATTATTGTATTTTATTGTATTGTACTGACCATTGGAATGCCTTCGTGGCGAAAATAACAAATGAAAGTTATTCTTATCTTATCTTAAGAGAACAATGAAAATGGATCAGGTGTTAATGTAAACGTCAAAGGTAAATTAAATAATAAAACATTGACCCATAAATTATTTGTACATCTTATCCATCTGTAGTGTGATGTAACATCAGTAATGTCATTAAACAACATAAATAATTTATTGTTGTTCATAATGTTCATGCAGATGTTAAATTCAAGGTTATCTGATTTCTCTCTTTCTCTCTCTCTCTTTCTATTTATGTCACCAGGTATTACTAGAAAGTGAGAGTTCGTGGGCAATTATTAAAGGCCAAATTAAAAAAATTCAACAAAGATAAGATCCTCAAGTCGGAATTTCAACCGAAAAATGTATAATTCTCAAGTGGGAATTTAAACCAATCACAGCACACTGTGTACCTGTATTTCGACTTGAAGGATGGTGTAATATCTTTGAAATAACAACTTGGTTATGGGAAGAGCATCCCTCATCACTCTTGTAATTCTATTCTGTAATTCAGCCTAAGTAGTTACTCCCTCCAAGTCAAACCGTACTGGGCGTTGCTTAACTTCAGCGACCTTAGCAGAAGTGGTCTTAGCAGAACTGGTGGTGTATTCAACATGTCCTTGATTACCTAATTGTCTTCTCTCTGTAGAATTGTCAAGTCACCAATTATCATTCTTAGAAACGAACAATTTATGTATTATTATTCTTCTGTGACTCCCAACATTGTTTCGTTAATGTGAGAATAGCAATGTTCGAATTTGTAGAAGATTGTTTTAAGAGCTGTTCTCAGAATTTCAGCTCTTGGAACCCCACGCCAACCAAAAAAAAAAAAAAAAAACGAACACAAGACTTCCGATTTCCAATATTAGAAATTTTACCGGATGTAGTGCTATGGTGTTGGAGGCCCAAACTTAATGATGTTCAGCGCAATAAAATACGTTGAAAATTATTTACTCCGCAATGGCATAACCTTACGTGTATTTTTCCTATTTTTTAACCTCCATAAAGCCAGCCTCCTTGGGGTACACGTTACATTAACACCTTCGTAATGTAACGAGTAACATGTAACGTGAGCGTGTTACTGTACCATTCACATGCTTCTCTGACTACTGTGCTCACCGTTCGGATCCACACTGGCGAATTTTGTTACATGATACAAGTTACACTACTAACGTGTGGACCCGGTATAACTTCCAATAGTTCTCCACTCATCATCCAATATGATCAAAATGTCTTTGATACACACACCAACAGCACGAATTCTATCATTTTTTTTATATCATTAATATCAGTATCCTCAGTAGCTTGATCGATAAGGCGGCGGACTTGTAACCTGGAGGTCGGTGGTTTAAGTCCCGGTTTCAGCGTATATTTAATAAAGCGAGTTTGAGTAGTTTTGATATCACGAAAGTGAGATTAACACAAACTTGACTTAAATGATTAATATCGCATTATACTAATATCGTCAAACAAACACAAGAAAAAACTCACCGTAGTTCTGTCGTCAATATTGAAGGGGCTGACTTCGGCTGCTGAATCTATACTTGCCATCTTACTTGCAGTAACTGATCAAACAGAAAGCAACGAATACTAGACAACGAAATATGAAACGATGCTCAAACTGAGTTGTAAAACTTCAGAGGAATCTGAAATTTTTCGGAAGTAATACACCCTTTTTATATTGGATGGTTCTGATATTAAAGTCGTGAAGTTTTGTCTCTGATATTAAACACTTGCTTTTTATAACTTTAGAACCAATTTCTTAATTTTAATACTTAATTTAAGTACTCGTCTGAGTAATTTATTATTAACGAACATTAGAGAAACACTTAATCAGCAATTAGAAAATTTTTTGATCAGCTGTTGAACAGGAATAAACTTTCGAAAATACCTGAAAACTCGCGGAAGTATTTAATTGTATAGTTTTACGGATTATATTTTGCTGGACACTTGTCTGGTAGTAGCTGGTGTATTCGCTGTCACTGCATGGTGGGGTAGCTAAGTACACGGTCTATGTGGTCCTACTGCCTCTAGCACAACTTCCGGACTGACTAAACTGGCATTCATCATGGGTACCACATCACTGCGATTGCTCTCACGTAATGGTTTGCTTTGTTCCGGACAACATCTCTCAACTCTTTCACTTTCGAAATACCTACCTCATTTGTATGCACTATACATGTGTACGTATCATAATTAACACATTTAACATGATATAAATATACCGACTATTACTAAGTAGTCCCCGTGGCAGAGTGAGTTAGCGCGCAAGGCATTGCACGCATGGTGACCTGGGTTCGATCGTCAGCGGGGCAGGAATTTTTCTGATCAGTACTTGGATGTTCGGGGTCCACTCATAACTCGTGAGGACAATTGAGTAGGTATTTGAATGAGTAACGACCAGTGGCGGCATTACCAGAGTAAACAGAAATTGAAGTGAGAGAATAATTCGAAATGTGAAGGAGGCTCTTCCTTTACCTTTATTGATCCTCTTATATTTATCTCTCTTTATCCTCTCTAGGGGTCATCCCAAACTTGATTTCCTTTAAAAAATTACTTGTTGAACGACAGTAAATAATGACGGTTGCGGTGTAATTTTCTAGATTCAAATCAAACATGCATGTTCAGAAAAATCATACTCCGACCGCCAGTTTTTTACTGCCGTTCAACAAGTAAATTTATAAAGAAATCAAGTTTGGGATGACCCCTAGAAAGGATAAAGAAAGATAAACATGAGAGGAATAAATTCAGAGGAGAGTGCAGAGAAATAGAAAGAGAGGAGGTAAAGGTGTTCTCAATTTGATTTTATTTGATTATATACCTAATTAGCTAAAAATCATTTATTTTTAGCTAATTATACTCATTCTATTGAGTGGGGCGTTCTTCCTTTTGTAACCACGAAGTGGTGTTTTTCGGGGATAATTAAATACTGCTTATAAGTAGGCACTTAATTACTTATAGGTACAAGAATACTTTTGAAATACCTACTTTTCATCACTTTAACATCATAAGTACTTATTAGAACATTAACGAAATGCATTAGGTCACTATGTTAGTGTTAAACACCATGTGTGGTTTCTGATTCATGCGGTTGGTTCCGTAAAAGGTATGTAGTATGGTAGTGTCAATTACAGCTGACAGGAAACACAATAGAACAGGTTGCCTGCTTGGAACAGCTGAGTCGTCAGGTGAGTTATGTCCTAATCTTTCAAAAAATTCTCATTAATTTATCCCAAAAGTCCGAATTTGCAAATAGGATCTAATTTAGGATAAGCCGGCCCTCCCTCAAGTCAGAGTTTCAACCAATCAGAGAGCACTTTAGCCCAACTTAAGGGACAGTCTTTGTTAATCCCGTTTTATAATTTGGCCCTGTGTTTGGAACTTGGGGATCATGTGTAAATTTTTTTTTTTTTCTCACATCTTACCACTCTCAGGAAGAAGAAGATTATGTGGTAAAAATCAATTAGATGAGGATAACGCATTGAATGGGACTCACGCCAAAAGAATTATCTCGAGACCGGCTGAATCACCAGACTAGCGCCCTAACAATGCAGTATTTCGCAAACTTAGGTGTGCGTGTGCGTGGGTAGATTACAATTTTTTGTGTTTTTGTGTGGGTGTGTGTGTTTTGTTTTTTTTATATTATTATTAACATCTTTATAACATCCAGGACAATCTTATTCATTTGAAATGGAATGTACTATTGGTAAAGGAAAAATAACTTACACTTTCTTCAAAAGTCAAATAATCCTTAATTTTCTCCATTACAAATTGAACTAAAAATTTCACAATACAAAGTTAAAAACTGTCACGTCAAAACTTTTACGCAAGTCTTCTAAACTGAAAGAATCTGAAAGGATAAATTAACAATATTATCTCACTATATTATAAAGTCTGAAAACCGAACTTGGGGACTGGTTTTAAATGAAAAAAAATCCTCGGAAGTAAAATAATATCAATTGAATCTACAATTTATTAGCAAATAATTATCTTGTTTTAAAAAATTAGACAACAACACACACAATTCGCGGTGAATGAATTGGTTTCAAGAGTTCTATTCACTTCACTCAAATTTGGAGGAAAAGAAGATTTTATAAAAGACCAAATTAATATCAAACAAAAAACTCATCGGCTCCTCGTAGGTAGGTACTAAAAAAAAACTTCGATCCTATCTATAATCAGATTTTTTCTGTATAATTATATTCTTTTTTTTAAAGGATTTCAGGACATTCGCTGTCGAATTTCTTACCGACAATGGTTCGCCCGACAGGTCTGGAGGTTCCACATTGTTGACCAAGTCTCCTGGGTTCACGGCCTTCCTCATCTTGAATGCAGGCGAGACTAACAAGGCGGAGGCGAGACTAACAAAACTGAGGCGAGACTAATAAGGCTGCGAGAAGGACGAAGTTAGTCACGCGAGACACAAGAGAGGATAAGATTATTTTCCTCCAAGGAATAAAAAAAATTCCAGAAATCTTATGTCACAAAAGGAAGAAACTATGTTACAAATGGACTTGCATGGGTAACAAATGTTTCCATTCAAATTTGAACCCTCGTGGCTATTTCCAGCCCAACCCAGGGCTGTGTGAGGTTAATGTGGGTACTAGAAAGTTTGAAAGTTTCCTATCAACGTAGCTCAGTGGTAAAGGTCTGTCCCGGTAGCTCAGTGGTAAAGGCGGCACTCTGTGAATCCAGAGGTCGTGTGTTCGAAACCCAGCCGGGACATGACAAGTTATCCTCCCATTTGGGATTATTACTACATAATAATATGTCTTGGGCTTACTGCCGGAATAATGGGACTTTAATAATTTTAATCGGGCAGTATAAATAAGGCGATATTATTATTTTATTATTATTATTATCAAAGGACGGTAAAACGCCCGTCTCAAAACGACCTCTCTGTTGAAAAGGACGTTCAACCCCGGTCAATTACAGACCTGTCGTCGGCGTAGCTCACTCAACCCGCTACACCAACACTCAACAGTGGTCACCGGTCACGAAAAGTACGAGTAAGTATTGGGTAAGTAAAAATACTGACAGCTACAAGAAGTCGTCAGCTTTCACTGAACCTATATTTCTTGCGGGATATTCATTACTTACCTGAATTCTTCACCTCTGCCCTTCCCCCTCCGGGCGATTGTTATAGCGTTGTCATGGTAACGCTATACACACATTTCCCTGTCTTACAATAGTCAATGAATACTTACCGAACAATGTCTTACATAATAGTTATTAAAAAAATCGTTGGTGAATGAAGGGTAAACTCTTCTATTAATTTTCTGAGTCACCATTTCTTGTGTTGGTGGTCGAATGGTTCAGTACCAAATTATAAAAGAGGATTACAATACAAAAAAGTTCTAGCTAGCTCTTTTACTGCCATGGCACAACTCGAGTTGTGCCAGTACACTTTCCCATCCGGCCATGGCACAACTCGAGTTGTGCCAGTACACTTTCCCCCCCCGGCCATGGCACAACTCGAGTCGTGCTGAAAATGCAATCTTTAGGTCGATGTCGCAACTAGAGTTGTGTCTCACTACAGATTTCTTTTAAGTATATCCAGAAAGCCTGTGTCTTGAGGATTCCAGAACTGTTTTTAAATGTATTTTGTCAAATACCATTATTGTTGTGCCATGGCCTGTGAGGAAGCAAATTTACAAAACACACACCTTCAGGGCCACGGCACAACTCGAGTTGTGTCAGACTAGATTACAATTTTACTGGCCGCTGTGGAAGTGTACACGTATTTGGCTTGGCCGGGTAGGAAACATTTCAAGATTAGCTCTGGCAGTCAAAGAGCTAGAAGCTAGAGCGTCCCTCAAGTCGGAAAATAGTGTACTCTGATTGGTTGAAACTCTGACTTGAGGAATTATTTTTTTTGAACTTTATATTAGAAATCCAAAGTAATGTTAGGTATATGTAATATAATTTTATATAAAACTAGGATTCTTTAAATTTTTCACTCACTTACTCGAGTTTAGCCTAGGCTCGTAGGCTTGATCACGATTACTAATTGGTTGAGTGACTGTCTTGAGGGACAGTCTGCCTTACCCTTGCTGTAATCCTATTTAATAATTCGGCCTTAAGGAGCTAGTCTGATAATCCTAGGTAGCTCACACTACTTGGTCTATTGAATGGGTACTAATCGGTGATGATTGCATTTTTCCTCATTTATTTAAGTATGCCACAGAACAGCCTCCGTGGCGTAACGGTTATGACTACTGCCCGTAGTCCAGAGATCCCGAGTTCGATCCTCGGTTGGAGCAGACTTTTCGAAGAAAATTCTGTTCCCTCCAAACACGTGAAGCTGGTATTTCCGACCCTACCCTGGCTGGGTGATGTTAAAATGGGTATCTGGTACGATTCCCAGCGAATGGAGGGTAACAGCCCCGTCCTGATCAGGACGTTAAAACCGAATAGAATCGTTGGTGTTAGGAACCATCCAGCCATAAAAAACGTGCTCCACCCCTCCAACCTCAACCATGAGGTTGAACAATGCGGACCCCAATAGCAACATAAGCTAACATGGGAAAAAGGCAAGGGAGAAGGGAGATAATAATAATATATTATATTTAAGTATGTGACATTGTGACAATAGCAAAACACATTTTTTTAAATTAGTTTAGAGGGAGCGCAGGATCGGAGAGCATGGAGGCATGTTGTAGACGAGGCCAAAAACCAACTAGGTTTCCAACGGCCATGGAGGTAAGGTAAGGTAAGTTTAACGTCGCTTTCAACTGCATGGTTATATCACGAAGGGGTTGTTACCCTCCATTCTCAGGAAACTCACAAACCTGATACCCACATTAACCGATACCCACAGTCTGGTTTGGGCCAGAATGCCAGCATCACGAAGTCTTCACCTCGCTGGACGTTGCTTAACTTCGGTGATCCTACGAGGACCGGTGCATTCAACGTGCCATCGACGGACGCTGGCTCAACACACATTAGACCTTGTATACAAATTTATAATTTAAATACAAGAAATGGTCTATTCAATTCTATTCATTAGACTCTCAGGGTTAGGCGATAAAGAATGATTTGAGCATTAACCTCGCCTGGTGGTTATCTTCCACTAAAGAGTGTTATTATTAAATTATTATTATTATTGTTATGAGAATTGAAATCAGAAGGCAATTCGAAACGGCGAAATGTAAACAGAGGAAGAAGTGTTTATTTTTAAGAAAGGTAAACTTAAAACTTGATTGAAACTACATAGAATGTGTGTGTGTGTTTTTAATTTTTTGTATTGTTTTTTTTTTTTTTTTTTTTTTTCATCCAGAAATTTTAAACCAATGAAGTTGCAACAGGGAGTGTCTAGGGAGGAGAATGGGATGAGTTTCAAATTTGAGGAAGCTGCGCTCGCAGGGATTATCCCGCATTTCATCATCTTCCCGGACAAGAGATTAGCGGGACACATCTTGAGATTATTTTTGTTGTTGTTGAGATTAAATTTGTCGCCTGGTTGATTGAACATGGCCGATGATCAAAGGTAAGATTTGTGTGTATTCTTTTGTGTGTGTTAATTTTCTCTTTGATTGCTACACAAAACATGTCTAAATAAATAATCAGATACATTAGCTTTTGAAATTTACACTTCAGAAATATTAAAACAAATTTACTTACCTACCATTATAAAATACTTAGAATGAATGAAAAATTCTTACCCGAAAACTATTCCAATGTATGCTCAAAGCATTTCTTTCCGCCTAACCTTTAAGAGAGTCAAGATTCTTCTTACCTATAATGTGGTCACATAAATTAACAAAAGTCCCCGCATTGAGTGGGATCCACAATTCCACAGGCCACGGATCCACGCGCTAGACACACTATTGACATACCTACAAGTATTTATCAATCATTCCCACACCATGGTGCGAATTGTTTCGGTAGGGTAGCATTATACTGTGGGGGGAAAAAAAACTTTACACTACATAGGTATACTAGATCAGCACCAAAACCCTTTTCAAATGGAGGAGGGGTTCTTCAAAAAAAGAAGTGCATTGAGTTTCGTCGATAGCGAATCAAAATCGAATCTGATAGCTGCAAAACCGTACCTATAGAATTCAAATTAAAAATTGAGTTAGCAAAGAGAAGATGGCGCCTTTAATTAACCGAACACAGTAAGGGAACGAAGCCACCTCACTAAGTGAGGTTCTGCTTTAACTTGCATACTGGACGATTTGGCTTTTTTGTCTGTATGTTTGTTTGTTTGTCTGTCTGTTCCGCGATAATTCTCGAAGGGATTGTTCAAAATTGTTGAAATTTTGTATACATATTTATTGGGGTCCTAGAATTTCACCTATTGTTTTTGGCTCGATTTGGGCCACTCGGGGCCAAATGGAGGCCATTTTGGTGAAAATTGAAAACGATATTTAATTAAAACAAGCAAGGCTCTTGAAATTTTGTAGAGTCGAGTCGTTGAGAAAATAATTTTGGTTCATTAGTGAAATTTGGTGATCGTGAAAGCTTAGGGGGCCGAACTGTGGTAAAAATGAAAAAAAGGGCCAAAAATAAGTGCCGGTTGATATTTTTTAATTAAAACCTATCGAGTGGGGTATTGAATGAAAGGTCTTGATGTCCTCATGATTAATTGAACATTTATAAGGCGAAAGTTGAATCTCTGTAGCAAATAATAATAATTGCAACTTTACTGTTGCTAGATAAGGTTTATCTAGCTTTATTTGGGGGTGCGGCTCCTGTTTTTGACTTATCCGCTAATGTTGTGAGGTTCCGCTAATCTATGTGAGGTTTACAGTTCACAGAACCACCAGTGTATCCTTGTTTCCGTATATCAGTACTAGCAGACCGCATTGTCCCAGAAAACTCCAGAACTCCAGTAAACTGTTTTCCTTTCATTTGCTAATTGGTTCAATATTTTCAATAATGTTTTTCTTCGGGCTGAATTATTTGTTTGCTCTCTTATATGCGTCTTAATGCCAGCCTCCGTGGCGTGACGGTTGAGACTACTGCCCGTAGTCCAGAGATCCCGCGTTGGATCCCCGGTTGGCACAGACTTTTCGATAAAAATATTCTGTTCCTTCCAAACACGTGAGGCTGGCATTTCCGGACCTACCCACCCAGGCTGGAGGGTAAACCCCCGTCCTGACTATATCTATCTTAATCAGGACGTTAAAACCAAATAGAATCAACTGATCACAATAAATCTAATTAGGTCGCAGTGTTTATTGTAAGGGTTTCACTCAAAACCCTGCAACCAGGGCAGATAATAATGCGTCTTGAATCCTGTCTTGTGCAATAATCTCCATTTTAGGTGCGATTGATTATTTTTTTGTGTTACTTTAAATTTGGTCTCGTTAAATTAAAAAAAAAAAAACAAAACGTGATTCTTGTTGTTACAAGTTTATAACCAAAGATCCGTTTTCAGCGATTTTAACGGGTAGCAACCTTAACCACCACTTGACTAATAATAGATATCCTAATTTGTAATAGTCTATCGCTTCTATAATAATAACACTCTTTACTGGAAAGCATTTTCTACCACCTAGCCCTCAGAGTCCTATAATTATGTGGTCACAAATTCAAATGAGTGACCAAAAATGCATGCGCACTGGGTGGGATCCGAACGAACGGATCCCTACGCTACTTGGATTACCAGACTAGCGCGTTAACCACTTAACTACCAGTGTACGGCTTCTAGAGAACCAGTATTTTGTATCCTTGTTTTCCTGAGAGAGAGAAAAAAAAAAAAAAAACAATAACCAAACATCCGTTTCCAGCGATTCCAATGGGCGGCGCCCCAAATGCGCCCGGTGCCGAAACCACGGCATGATCTCCTGGCTCAAGGGGCACAAGCGCCACTGTCGCTTCAAGACGTGCGTCTGCGCCAAGTGCAACCTCATAGCTGAGCGTCAGCGTGTCATGGCCGCTCAGGTGAGTCCCGTTACAACATTGAGCCAATTTTAAAATCCCTATCAAAATTAAGAAATATTTTTAAAATTGTCAGTTTCAAGTGCATTATTTCAACAAACTACATACATGTCATATACACCATACACTACACAATGGACGCAGAAGGAGCCCAGAACAATGGTTCTGGGCGTCCAAAGGGTTCAACCATGTCAATCCTTCCACCACCATGACATCACACATGGACTCGGAAAGTAAGTATTGAGGCACCCATGTTACAACTTCAGGTGAGTCCCGTTACAACATTGAACCACCCACGTTACAACTTCAGGTGAGTCCCGTTACAACGTTGAACCACCCACGTTACAACTTCAGGTAAGTCTCGTTACAACATTGAAGCACCCACGTTACAACTTCAGGTGAGTCTCGTTACAACATTGAACCACCCACGTTACAACTTCAGGTGAGTCCCATTACAACATTGAACCACCCACGTTACAACTTCAGGTGAGTCCCGTTACAACATTGAACCACCCACGTTACAACTTCAGGTGAGTCCCGTTACAACATTGAACCACCCACGTTACAACATTGAACCACCCACGTTACAACTTCAGGTGAGTCCCGTTACAACATTGAACCATCCACGTTACAACTTCAGGTGAGTCCCATTACAACATTGAGCCACCCACGTTACAACTTCAGGTGAGTCCCGTTACAACTTGGAAGCACCCATGTTACAACTTCAGGTGAGTCCCGTTACAACATTGAACCACCCACATTACAACTTCAGGTGAGTCACATTACAACATTGAACTCGGGGGTCACCCAACCCACGCGCGGGGAAATGGATTACCTATACCTATACCTACAACATCAGCCTACATAATTATACCAACTATCAAACACCTCGGCCGAGGTGTGAAGAACGCCTATACAAAGAAAGAGACAGCCCGGCAGAGTGTAAGGTTACGGAAAACATAGTTCCCATGCATTTCATGTACTTTCAGCCAGCGAAAAGTGCAACATGAATTTCAAAAATCGCAATTTTTATTGCAGAAATGGGCTCTACGTTGAAAAATAAGTTGATTTGACTCTTTGTTTGACTTCCTAGACCAATGGGAACCCTATTTTCGAGACCCCCGAACAATCGTGAAAGACATGAAAAGATTCATAATTTTTTTTTTTTTTTTCTGTTTTTTTTTCATACGGATCCTTTGAGACCCGACTTCGTGTCTTTAACTTGGCACTGAAGATTAAGTGAGGTGTCTAAAGTGATCAAGATATAATGGAGATGAGCCCGGACCAAAAAAAAATTCTAAATTATAAGCGGGCGGCCCATTTGGGCGGCCTCGGGTTTTGGGAGCCCAAATCGGGAATTGAAGGATAATACTAATCTTAAGTGGTATCAAATGAAAGATCTTGATGAGCAGATACCAAATTTATTGATTTTATTCCTTCATCCGGTCCACTGGGTGGTACCTGGTGGCCTTTTCATTTTATTTGGCGGGTAGGTACCTTCGAATCCTTAGCTTAGTGGTCAGATCTTGGCCAGTATGTATTTTTCGAGATGACCTCGCTCTGTCACTGCAAAATTTTAATGTTTAAATTTCCAAGTATTCATTTAGTTAGTTCATTTTCCGTCCGTATCTTTAGAAGATAACTTGGTCTATTGGTAGCATGCTCGACCTGCCACTCAGTCAGCATGGGTTCGAATCCTGGCGGGGACGAAATTTTTTAGCTCTATATTTTCAATTTGGGCTTAACGTTGTTTTGTTTTTCCGATCTTTATATTTGATCTTCATGACGACCCCATTAGCCTCGTGAGGAAAATTTTAGTAGTTGCAGAATCGCCCAATGACCTGTGGCGGCATTACGAGATTGATTTTGGACAATCATGGTTGTATGGAGATAAAATATGATGAATTAGCTCTGATAATGTCGATGCTACTCACTAAAAGTAGTGACTTTGGCCAAGTGGGTAGCATACTAGGCTTGCACGCACGATGACTTGGGTTCGATCCCCTTCAGGGAAGTTTTTTTTTTCTCTGTCCATTATGTCCGGGGTACACTCATACCTCGTGAGGTATTGATAAGGGACGTCACCACCGAGTTCTCTCCCGCTCATGGTTTTATCAAGACCAAATTGTCTCCCGTCGCGTCGCTTGCATTTTTACCTGATTTTATACCTACATAGTTCGGGCCAAGCATAAAAATTATAATCGAAACACCTAGGAATCATTGATATAGACCTGAGGCATGGCCTTCTAAGTATTTTTCCTAACCCTATGATAAACCCAAGGCATGGCCTTCTATATATTTACCTAACCCTACTATAAACCTGAGGCATTGCCTTCTATGTATTATCCCTAACCTCACTATATTCCTGAGGCATGGCCTTCGATGTATTTTACCTAACTCCACTATACACTGAAGGCATTGCCTTTCATTAGTTAGAGATTATAAAGATTTCCTTATAAAAGGCCGATTCTTCTATAATAATGATAATTTTATAGTTTTCATTTTCTTAAATACCTAATGTAAAAAAGCATGGTGTTATTTCCGGGAGAGATACTCGTGGTGACCCCTGCAACAAGCCGGAGAGAATTCGGGTAAGAAAAGGTCAACGGGAGAGAACTCATTACCTCACCTTGATAAGGTGATTACAAAATGATTTCTTTGGCATTTGTAAATCCAGGTGTTTTAGTGTCCCTCATAGGAGGCTCCGAGGTCTATTTAGCATTAAAAGATAAACCTAATCATGTGGAGTATAGAATCAAAAAGTCTTGCATTGAAAATTTATATACTATTTATTCACTTTGGGGACTCAGGGGGCCAAATATGTGATCCAAATACATATTGACCTTAGAAAAATTACATACGTACTGCTAAAACTATATCTTAATAAAAAGACAACTTAGTACATTCACATTTTCCCAGCTTATTTACTTTTTTTATTCATAATGTTTTAGTAGTGTATGAACCTATATTTTCGTACAAAAAGAAGTGATATCCCCCCAAAAACACCACTTCGTGGTTAAAAAAAAGAAGAACGCCTCACTCAAAAGAATGATTATAATTAGCTAAAAATAAATGATATCAAATTGAGAACACCTTACCCCCTCTCTTTCTATATCTCTGCACTCCTCTCTGAATTTATTCCTCTTATGTTTATCTTTCTTTATCCTTTCTAGGGGTCATCCCAAACTTGATTTCTTTTTAAATTTACTTGTTGCACGGCAATAAAAAATGGCGGTCGCGGTGTAATTTTCTCGATTCAAATCAAATAGGTTCAGAAAAATCATACTCCGACCGCCATTTTTTATTGCCGTGCAACAAGTAAATTTAAAAAGAAATCAAGTTTGGGATGACCCCTAGAAAGGATAAAGAAAGATAAACATAAGAGGAATAAATTCAGAGAGGAGTGCAGAGATATAGAAAGAGAGGGGGTAAGGTGTTCTCAATTTGATATCATTTATTTTTAGCTAATTATAATCATTCTTTTGAGTGAGGCGTTCTTCTTTTTTTTAACCACGAAGTGGTGTTTTTGGGGGGTTAGAAAGTCAGGAAAGCGACCATTCGACACTTCCTTTTCATCCCTCATAAAATTTTACACGGAGACATTATTTTAGAATTTTTGTTCATATCAGAAGAAAAGTACAAAGGAATTCTATCGCCTCAGAGATCGCCAGATCGCTTGTACTTACCTATATTTTCTTGTAGATTTTTTTGAGGGTTGAAATATAAGTGTCGAACATAAAATAATGGTCGCTTTTTTCACTGTCAAATGATTGGTACATAGGTATCTACCTATATCTTATATTTTTTGAAAAATATCTCTCAAAAATCTAGGTCATCCAAAAAAAGGTGTTTTACTCTCCATTTTCTGGAAACTCACAAAAGTCGCTAACCACATTAATCTCACCCAACATGGATTGTGAATAGCCACCATCACGGAGGTCGTATTTGAATCGTCACCTATTAAGGTCCTAATCTCGCTAGACGTTGCCGTTGAATAACTTTAGTGACAGAACGAGATCAAAAGTAGGTACTCAACTTGTTACTGACGGTGACTACAAAATTTTGAACAACGCAATAGTTCGAAGGAAATTACTCATTTTGGCAGGCGTTATCATGAAGTTTTCTATGTCTATAAATAAAACCTTGTCCTTCTAATGCAAATTCAAAGCTACTTGTGTAAATTAGGGCGGAATAAATAGACAAATTTTAAATCACAAGTCATCGCTAAGCGTCAATTTTCCCTATCTTACACAGTGCGCAATCCGTGACTTAGCGCCACAGAGGTATTACAAAAACGTCTATTAATTCCGCCCTTAGATTCGTGATATCACATCTAATCAAACTCGTCATTCTAAACACCCACTTGCCATACAAGTGACTCGGAACCAGCGACCTCCAGACTACGAGTCCGTGACCTCATCGATCGAGCTACTGAGGTCAGTTTCTAATTCGAATTCTATCCACCAGGTGGCGCTGAAGAGACAACAGGCCGCTGAAGACGCTATCGCCATCGGTCTAGCGGCAGTAGCGACCGGCACGCAATATGGCTACCTGCCACCCGGGCCAATATTTGGAATGGCGATTACCGACCCCAAGGATCACAACCTAGGTAAGATATTACTTCCGAGTAAAGATAGATAACGGAAGAATTGTGTACTTTTTTAAAAGAAAATGATTTTGATTTTAACAACTTTCAATTTGGTTAAAAATATTCATTGAGATTGAGAAAAAAAAATATTATTCAAGAGGCGTACTTTTTCTATTATGACATTAAATTAGTAGGTACCTATACATCAGCATTACGAGACAGCTTTTTAATATATAATTTTCATAAGTTAAGGTGTTAAGTTGACAAACAACAAACGCAAAACGTGAGCTCTGTAAATAAGTGACTTTTTTAAGTTATTCAAACGTTAAACCAAAAGTGCGTGATAAATTTTAGTGTCAAAAGATTTTAAAACCAATAAAGCACAGCAGGAAAATCAAATTTATACGAAAAACCAACAGAAAAGCCGTTAAAATTGACATTTGAAATTTCAAGTTGGATGATAAGAAATAACGAAAATATAAATTTCTGCAGCTCGCTTCACACACATGATAACTGATTATCTATTCAAGGAGGTATCGCTAACTGGAAACGGTAAGCGATAATAAAAAGTAAGACTGCCCTCAATCAGTACAAAACCCAGATATCTAACAAAAAATACAACAAATACCAGAAGACTCACGAGGAAGTCTGATAAAACTAGAAATAGATCAGACTTAGCAGAAGAATCGCTCAATAGACGAAGAAATTATCACCTGAAAAAATCTCACATTCTACAATCCATATTGGAAAATCGGATTCTTGTGCAACAGCCCCACTGACATCAAGCAGAACAATCAACAATCGAGGACCCGCGAATTCTTTGAAATTCGAATAATTTGCTGAACTGAACTTAAATTTATAATTTTTACATTTACCTAGAAAGTAGTTATTGTAGTTAATACTTACCCAAGAAAGTAGTCAGTACCTACTTATCATTAGAATTTAGATTAACAATATACTGATGTAGTTAAGAAATCTTCTATTTTAACCAAGTACATGTATAAGACTACATACTAGGCTGAAGACTTAAAGATCAAAGAAGGTGAATACTGGATCCTGTCTGAGATTTTAATATATTTAAATCATTACCATCTAAAACAGTAAGTAAAATTTTTGCATTCATACTAGATGGTCACTAGATATCAACTAAATTATTTTAGCTGGTTATAAACTACATCATGTCTATTTGGTTTTCAATGTTTTCTTGACTCTTTACCGACTCTACGATTTTATCTCAATTTGACATTGGTACTTGCAAGAACAATAAAAGTAAATACTTTTTTTTACATTGAGCGTCTTACTCTAGGATTGACACTTGTACTTACAAATACAACAAAAGAAAATCATTTACATTTACTTTAGTTTATACCGCAAAACAGGAACATTATCTCACTTACATCAAATAGGAAGGTCTATTCAAGCCATTATTCATTGTATCTGACAATTAACACTGATAAACTGTATCATCAGTCCTTCTGTCCGTATCTACACATAATTTTATCAATTTAATACCTAAAACAACAAGCTCTTTTCCACATACACATATATTATTATTTACTTTTCTTAATTCACAATGACTCCGCCAAAAAAAACGTCAGACCCTGATAATAGCAACAATTACAAAATACCATTAACAAGAAATGAAGTAAAAAGAATAGCACAAAAGAAATTTGAAAACACCACAAAAATAAATTTGACTTTAGACAAAACTAAATCAACTTCAGTTGACAGTATTGACAGCAATAATGTGATGACTTTGATATAAAGTTAATCAAACTCAAAGATCATATAAACAAACTTGCAGAAGAAAAAAAAAATCAACAAAATAATATCCTTAAACAATAAAATGTTTAAACTTATACAAAATAACCTATATAAAGAAGAATTAAATGAAAAAATACTTGATCAATCAGAACAAATCACTACATTAGAAAATGAGATTCAAGGATTGAAAGTCAAATCTACCCATGATGAACAAAGAATGAAGGACCTACTTTGTGAAAATGAGGAACAAATTAATGAATTTAAACAAACAATATCAGAAAACGAAGAAAAAATTACAGCACTTATAGATCAAGCTTCTCTGAATAAGGCACGCATTCATAAACTTGAGATGAATGTGGAAGAAAAAGACAATGATAAAATCTCATTGGAAAATCTTATTGAAACACTAAAAAATGACAAAGAAGAATCAAAAACTGTTATCAATATATTACAAAAAACCATAGAAGAATTAAATGATGTTATCGATGAACTAAAAAAGAAAATAAAAATATCTACAAAAAATAGTGAAACTGAAAAAAGACCCACAGAAACAGAATGCATGAATATTTCAAGTACTAATGTGTCCATGTTAGACTACAGTGAGCCTTACATGAACACACAAATGAATAAAATAAACTACCAACTTAATTTTACAAATGAACTTGAAGAGAGTCTGCATAACAATTTCAATTTCCATGCCAACACAAACACAGTATGGTCTAAACAGCAAGCTACAACTCTATCCAAGCTGAAGGAAGATACATCAAACCTCTATACAATTATTAATACTCAGAATGAACAAATAAAAACCAACACTGAAAGGTTGACAATAATTGAAAAAAAATTAAACACAAAAAAGGAGATAGCTAAAAATAAAAATATCTCCACAGAAACTCCCTGTTTTAGTAACTTGGAAGTATCAAAGAACTATCAAGAACACACAGTCACAAGTTTAAACACCTCTACAGAAAATTCTAAAAGTAACAACTACAATATACTCCCCGAAAAAGAAAAATCACTAACAAACACTCGGGAAAATAATAACACCCATTCATCTATGAAACACACTAAATATAAACCAATGTGTTATCTTATAGGTGATTCTCACATTAGGTACATTTCAGGAAAAATTAAACAAAATACTAACTGTCCAACTGAACTACATATTGAAGCCCATTTTAAGCCAGGTGCTGGATTCAAAATAGTATCTAATACACTACTACCAAATAACTACAAAAATTCGGACACTGTGGTAGTTTCTGCTGGCACCAACGACCTTTTCACAGCAAAGATGTCTGAAATTAAACAATCAATTGACCTGATTGCTGAACTAAAATGCAAAGTGATTTTGATATCAATTCCTCCCCAAGACAACTACACCAATGATAACATAAAAAAGTTAAACACAAAAATTAAATATCATTGCAGTAAACATGCCAATATAGAAATCATCAACACACATTCATTTATTAAAGTACAACACCTAGCCCAGGATGGTATTCACCTGGCCAGAAAAAGCAAGGAATGGTTAAGTTCAAAAATAATAGAAATAATAACAAACAAAAACGAAAAAACTAAGAAAACATATAAATCACTTAATAAGAATCCTATTAAAGTTAAATCAGTTAAATTCAATACTAGTCAACAAGAGAACTTCAAAATAAACTATTCTGCCAACAGTAGCCAAAAAATTATCAAACCTAAAACAAAAGTCCAGTCACAAAGCCAGACTGCAAGATCAAAGAATAATGACACACTAAAGAATCGAAATAATATTCCCAGAAATCAAAGCAAGACACCAGAAATAATTTATGAGAAATACCATAATTCGTGTCCCAATAACTTATCAACCTCATTGCATTCAAGTTTTAATCACACAGATAAACCAGACAACACAAAAAATATAGCTCAAATAATTCAACCAGAATCCTTAAAATCCACACCAACACATATATCTCAATCAGAACTTCACCAAACATTGAAAATGAACCAGCAGCATGAGCAAATTCACTCATTAGCAAACATAATACCTTCTTCACAAACAGTGCCTATAATCAACCCCCCACCATGGTGTCAACAAAACACCATTTCCAAACCATATACTTCAAACCCTCACCTATACCCAATTAATCAGTTTCCCATCAGCAACCAAAGTCATACTCCACACTTATTCTACTCAATCACAAATACACCAACAATGCCTCATCATCATTATTTAATGCCTCCCCATGTCAACAACACATTATTACAATCATGTTACCCACAGAATGAAAATTTTCAATATATACAGACAAAGTAGGTGAATTACCTACTGATTTCTCACACTTGACTGACAAAGAACTGAATGACATAATAATCTCACAATTTGGTAATATATTTTTAGACAGTGTATGGGACTCAGTCAGTGAGGCCTGCAATTTAAAATATGCCCTTCATAATTATCTTAGTCAAACTAAAAATATTTCAAAACAAAATATCACAAATAATACCAATAAAAATAATTTAAATGAAGGGCAAAAAGTAATAAACATTCCTATCAATAACACAGAAAACAGCTTGAATTGCATTAAAAAACCAATACACTCAAGTAGATACAATCAAACAATTGAAGTAGATCTGGGGAATGGTTTGTATCCTCAAGTAGAGGATGCAAACCATTCCTTAGATCTAGTAACTAAAAAAAGTTCAAAGTTCAGTAAACCACCTTATTCTGACAATATACCCAAAAAACAAATAACAAGAAAATTACCTATTGAAAACAAGCTTAGCCTTAAAGTCTTCCACCTAAATATTGAATCAATCAAAAACAAAATTGATCTACTTGAGAATTTTTTGAATGATAATAAATCTCAGCCTAGTGTTGTAGGTATTACGGAACACTGGCTACGCTCAGGTGATGAGCAATATTGCAATATTAATAATTATAAAATTGCTACATCTCGCTCTCGCTCAAAAGTAATTAGAGGCAGAGTATATGGAGGGGTCATGCTGTATTGCAAAAATAACTTGCCTTTCAAAGTTCTTGACTCTTTAGATAGCTACTCGGTAGAGTCTGTATGCGAGATTGTAGGCATTAGACTACTTGACCATGGCATTCTTGTTCTGTGTATTTATAGACCACCAAATCATGGCAATTTTGTACAGTTCTGTGATATCCTGGAAAGAGTACTTAATAAATTCTGTTTAAATACTAATGTATGTATTTGTGGCGATCTAAACATACATTTTCACAACCCTAATGACCCAGAAACAAAAATATTTACCAATATTCTTACTTCTTATGGGTTTATCATTACAATCTTTGAGCCTACTAGAGGACAAAATTGTATCGATAATATATTTATAAATTTTTCTAATAATAACTTTGAGACAAATGTTCATAAACTTGGTTTTTCTGATCACAATGCACAGACGATAACACTCCCTATACCTGGCAAAAACTCTAATAATGTCCAAAAAATAATCAAAGTACGACCCATCACAGAGGCGGGGAAACTAAGTCTTCAGAAAATCGTTGGTAAATTAGATTGGGGATTTGTAAAAAGCTCACACATTGATACAGGCGAAAAGTTCAAAAAATTTCAAAATAAATTATCAGATGCGGCGAAATTAGCCTTTCCTGAAAAGACCATTAAGGTATGTCCAAGTAATAAAAAATCCGAATTTGTTTTCACACAAGAATTAAAGCAATTGCGGTCAGAGCTACACAATTTAAGTGAACAATATAGTTTTAGTCCTACTACAGAGCTTGCACGTAGAAAAAAAGACGCCCGTAAAATATATACATCCAAGCTTGCTGAAGCAAAAAGAAAAGCCAATGACGAAAAAATTTCTCGATCTGAAAATCCCAACAAAGCCGCATGGGGTATAATAAATCAAAATAAGAAGAACGAAAATTTAGCAGAACAAAGTTCGCTAAATGCAAATGATTTTAACATTAGCTTCCAAAATGGACCATTGGCTATTGTAAATAACTTGCCATCATCAAGTATCGAACCTCTAAGCTTGGTATCCAAGGTCTCTGTGAACCATGTCGATGATAACTTTTTCTTTTTTGAAATAAATGCCACGACGATCCAGAATGTCATGTCTTCACTTTCGAGAAAAAAAGGAAAGGATTATTTTGGCCTTAATTTAGATATATTACTTAGTGTGCAAGACCAAATAACGCCTGTGCTGGTCCAGCTTATTAACCTGTGCTTCAGACATAATGTTTTTCCTGACTGTCTTAAGCAAAGCCTAATATATCCTATACATAAAAAAAATTCCATTGATCAAGCTTCAAATTTTAGACCAATCTCTATATTACCAATCCTTAGTAAGATAGTAGAACGTATTATGGCAGACCAAATTATCCTTTACGTGTCTCACTTTAACCTTCTCACTCCCAGTCAATTCGGCTTTCGGAAAAATCTTTCGACGGCTGATGCGGTGAGTTTTTTTAACGGTTTTATTGCGTCTGCCTTTAACAAAAAGTCATACACATACGCTACCCTATGCGACTTGTCCAGGGCCTTTGAAACCTTAAACCATAGCATATTACTGGCCAAGCTAAGTCATTACAAGTTCTGTAACTCCAGTATAAAGTTACTCCAGTCTTACCTAGAGAATAGGTCCAACACAGTCAAAGTAGGGGATTGCCTGTCTGATCCTTGCATTGTTAACTTGGGAATTCCGACCGGGTCAATCTTGGGGCCTTTGGCATTCCTATTATACATAAATGACCTCCCAAGCAACTTACCTGACTTTGCAAAGGTCGCGATTTTTGCAGACGACACCACTGTCTTTGTGGAGGATAGTGACGAGGAGGAATTATTAAGGAAAGGAAGCATTGGCTTGACGCAGGCACAGGTGTGGTTTGGGTCAAATCGTTTACATCTGAATCAGGAAAAAACTCAGAGTATAGTGTTTGGCCTCAAAAATATTTCAAACACGGAAAATCCGTCATCTGTCAGGTTATTGGGACTATATGTGGACCCTCACTTAAAATGGCATGCGCACACTGATGCAATCTCTGGCAAAATAAGCAGTAGGCTCTTTCTGCTACGTCAACTACAGAAGAAGATCTCTCCGAGTGTTCTACGCAACGCGTACTTTGGTCTGATACACTCAATTATGTCTTACGGTATTCTTCTATGGGGTCATTCTGCTGCTGCAAAAAATGTTTTCATATTACAGAAGAAATCGGTTCGTATCATAAGCTTTGCAAGATACCGAGATCATGCTAAGCCATTATTCATTAAGCAGGAAATACTAACTCTACCTTCCCTATTCATTCTGCAGTGCCTGCTCCATGTTAAGAAAAACCTACACCAATTCCAAACCTTTGAAAATGTACATACTTACAACACGCGTAATAAATCAAATTTGGTCCCTCTTCAACACCGTGTGAACGCCGCAAGGAATGGGGAAAATTACTATGGGTTACTTTTTTACAACAAACTGTCACTCCAAACCCGTAACCTACCCTATCCTTTGTTTAAACAATATATTGAAAGTAACCTCAAAATAAAGGCCTACTACTCTGTACCTGAGTTTTTAAATGATAAAGATGGGACCTTGTAAAATATATTTTTACAAGGCCAAGATTAATTTTAGAATTTTATTTTCATATATAGTACATTAAGCATTAATTAACTCTTCTTCTTTTTTTTATTATTAGCATAAATTTATCTTCTCACAAATTTATCTTTATGATTTGACGTTGTACCATAAATTGTTATTAATTTAATGTACAATAAAAATATATTTGATTTGATTTGATTTGTTAATACCCCATTTTTTAAGCTAATCACATCAAATATTAATCAAGTCGTAAGTCATAACAGATTACTTGCTCTCGATGCATCCAACGTGCAACGGTCGCAATACATAAAGGTAGAGTGTCCTAATAAAAAAAATCTTGTTTCTATAATAACTCGTCTTCGTGTTTACCTATCTCAGTTAGCTTGATCGATAAAGCGGCGGATTTGTAACCTGGAGGTCGTGTAGTTGTGATATTACGAAAGATTATTAACACAAATATGATTTTTTTAAACTCATCTTCGTGTTTTATTTTCAGACCCCAACGAACCCTCTTCAAGATCCAAAACCGAATCTTGCGGCGACCTTTGTCCTAAACTCGAAGATAACAGACATGATCCATCTGAACTTGAAGATGGGAAACCCAATGAACGCCTGGACACGAACAGTTCGAGTAGCGAAGAAGAAGACGAAGAGGTGGAAACTTACAGCGAGATGCAAGACCACAACGGAAATGTTACCAAATATTGCTCCAGTGACACCAACACGAGCAATGTTACCAAGTATTGCTCCAGTAATACCAACACAAGCAATGTTACCAACTATTGCTCCAGCGTTACCAACAAGAACATGAATGTTACCAAACTACCCGCGCAGGGATTCTCGCCCTCGTCTTTGGATCTGCTCGTTCGGCTGTTTCCGGAAAAGAAGAAATCGGTTTTGGAGCTCGTGTTGAAACG
This sequence comes from Bactericera cockerelli, assembly GCA_024516035.1. NCBI lineage: Eukaryota > Metazoa > Arthropoda > Insecta > Hemiptera > Triozidae > Bactericera > Bactericera cockerelli. The sequence goes on from CM044957.1 coordinate 8,705,057, forward strand.
ATGTGGAGATGACCTTCTCAAGGCCATCGAGCAGTGTGTACCGTTGGGAAATGCTTACATCAATCGACAAAGAGGTCAAGAGGAGTACTGCAGGACTGGTTTGGGTGAGTTTAGCAGCTCTCGACAGATTTTCATGCGAGGGTACCTACACAAGTTTTGGTTTAATGAAATATTATTAATAAACCCTCACAAACATTCATTGAAATGTAGAACCCATAATTGAAATTCAGTGCTCAGAAATGTATCTTGATGGGTACAAAAGAAATCTCAATTTAATTTGTCTTTTGTTAACACAGCAATCAGATTTCCAAGTGGACAACCTTCATATTCTTCTGCCACTTTGTATTTTTCCATACTTACTTATACAATGTCTTCCTAATAGTTGGAATGTTTGTCTCCAGTAGTTTGGTCACCATACATTTAACCCCAAAGACCAATAAAAAATAAAAATATATCATGGGATGGACTCAGTAGAAACATTTGAGTTTGACATCTTTGCTATTAGGTAGGCGTTACTAAAATTCATCAAACAAGCAAAAACAAAACGCTCTTTCAGATCCGCATTCCAAATCATCGAAGGCGGCTCATCCGAAAATCTCGAAGGGCACCCATGCCTCTCTCTCCCGCTCGGCGTTCCGCCCATTCCTACCCACGCCGCCCGAGGCACACCAGAGCTCCAGCCTGGTGCCAAGGCTCTCCTACAACACCCGGGTGCTTTCGACGGTGCTGCCCTCTGCCGCTCTCCTGCAACTGCCCGCCAACCATCACCACTTTAGGTAACTTTTGGGTCCGCGTTGATGAAGCGATGGCGGGGGACGTGAAACAGATACGGTCTCAGCTTTGTCAGGTGAAAAGACAAAGCCGGGTGAAACTCTCGTCCTGAATAACAGAAATCAGGGTGTAAAAACCATAGAAAATCAACTGCTAACTAGATTCCATACAACCAGATGAGCTAAATATTGACTGAGGCCCACTTTGTCGGCAAGTGAGCTTCTTGACGCGTACCAAAAGACGGGATACCAGGTATATTGTGATCAACACAAAAATAATAATAAAATCCTAACATGGCCATGAAGTAATATTATTGAGGAGCCGCTGGTTTTAGTTACGGTGGGCAGTCATGCATACCGGGTGGTCCATGTTTGAGCCCCACGATTTTTGGCATGAGCTTCCCCATCTTAAAAAATAACCCTAACCATCTTCAAAAAATCGGCATGAGCATTCCCCTCCTCAAAGAAAACCCTAACCATAGTAAAAAACTCTAAACAATAAAAAAAAAATCCTAACCATAATTATTGTGTCGTTTATTCTGTTCGGTTTCAGCAGTGCCATGTCGTTCCGGGCGCCTTCCATCTACCAAACCCTCCCCACCACCCGCTCTGAGACTTTCCAGATCAACTCCCTCCTCTTCCAGCCTGCTTCTTGTGTCGTGCCCGACTGTCCTGAATGTGGCGTCCTAACCAGTTCCCAGTAGCCGAGTTGTTCCGAATTGAAACGAATGAGCCCGACTGCCCTGAATGTGGCGTTCTAACCAGTTCCCAGTAGCCGAGGTGTTCCGATTCGAAACGAATGAGCCCGACTGTCCTGAATGTGGCGTTCTAACCAGTTCCCAGTAGCCGAGGTGTTCCGATTCGAAACGAATGAGCCCGACTGTCCTGAATGTGGCGTCCTCGAGTTTCTTCCGATTAGGCAGTAGCCAGTATTGTCACCCATTCTCCCATTCAAGTCCTAGCCTCGCTGAAGGTTGATTAACTTTGATGACAAAACGAGACTTGATGTATCAAACATTGAATCGACGTTGGTTTAAATGATTAACGTGATAGGTACTAATAATAAATAATGTTGTACTTGATTGTTTTTTTGTTTTATTCAAATAAATTACGCTATTAATTTTGGTTTTAAGACCTCATTGAATCTTATCTTTTCTCATCTTAATGAAGCTAGTATAAAGAATACATCAATAAAAAAAAATACATCAATACAATCCCTAGTATCGGAATTTATTATGAGGGAAAATATTTCGTTGATGGAACGGAATCACAGAGTCGAAAAAAAAATTTTCAATGAGTAAGGGTAAATTTCAATGAGTACTACTGCCCGTAGTGCAGAGTTCCCGAGTTCGACTCTCCCGGTTGGGGCAGAGTTTTCGACGAAAATTCTGTTCCATCCAAACACGTGAGGCTTGCATTTCCGGCTCTACCCAGGCTGGGTGAGGTTAATGTGGGTAGCTGATACGACTACTTCAAATTAGGACCCCCGTCTTGACTACTTCAAATTAGGATGTAGGTATATTAGAATTATTAGAATCGACTGGTCAGAATAGATCTAAAAAGAGGTCGGTGTGATATTTGGTGCTTCTCTTGTGGAACTCCAACCAGTCTATAATAATAAAAATAAAATACCTTGCAAGCGAAAAATGAATAGTTGTTTAGATAGGTACCTACCTGGATAGATAAGTAGCTAACTGGATTACCTATACACAGGCTGTTTCGTACTGCTGTGCTACCCACTAAAGCTGAGAAACTGAAAAGGATTGCCAGCTGACAGTAGCCTAAAAAAAGGTTCAAACCTGTACACAGTCAGTCAACATACTTTTTTCAAAATTTATTTTAATATCTACCTATAATTGTCATCATCAAATAGGTATTCCTGCTACAGAACGATGAAAAGTAAGTAAAGCATAAGAACTTTGAAGCTCTGGCAAGCTATGACATTATGTATAACGTATAACAGAAAGAAACCGCACATACATTACCTACATAAGTACAACGTACATATTATTATTATTCTAAAATAATAAGTTATTAAGACACAATTCAAACAAAATGAAATGTTTTCTACGAACGTCAAAAAAACAGCGACTCAAAATTGGACAGCAAGGGCATGCCTAATTTTGTTTGGTAATAAAAACCTTTCTGCGAAAACGGTGCATTTACACATATTCACAGATACAGGTTAGAGTAATACAATAAAAGATTTTCAAGAGATGAACACAATAATATTCTTCCGCAAAAAATTGGCAGGCTGGGGAATTTTTTCGTTAACCATAAGTTCCGCAAAACGTTTGTTTTGCAGAAAACGCTATAAAAATGATACCTGCATGTTCTGTGCATGAAATTGAAGCATGCTACAGGTGCCAAACTCGTTGTACGTTATTCCAATGCCCCGCGCCCCCTTCAGCGACACCTATAAACGTATCGTAAATCAAAATACTACACATAATTTGTCTATCTAGTACGACGTCTTGAGAAATATGAACATGAATAACACGGAAAGTAAGTAATATGAATACCACAGAAAGTAAGTAAAGTAAGTTGTAAGTAAGTAGTACGTAAAGTAAGTAAGTAAAGTAAGTAGGTAAGTAAGTGAAGTAGGTAAGTAAGTAAAGTAAGTCAGTAAAGTAAGTAAGTAAAGTAAGTAAGTAAAGTATGCCGCGGAGTTCTGTACATGAAACTCAGGCATCAAAGCTCCGTAAAAAGAATATACAGACCACAGAGCTCTGTAAGTAAAGCTCAAACCACAGAGCTCTGTAAACAAAACTTATTCCACAGAGCTCTGTAAATAAAACTCAAGTCACAGAGCTCTCTTCATAAAACTTAGGTCACAAAGCTCAGTAAAAAAACCCAGGCCACCTCTGTAAATAAAACTTCGGTCAAAGAGTTCTCGAAAAAAATGCTCAGGGCCATATTCATAGTTCTGTAGGTACATAGAACAATAGTGGCGAAATTAAAGACGTTTTTGTAATCCCTCTGTGCCGCTAAGTCTCGAATTGCGCACTGCTATAGATGGGGAAAACCGATGCTAAGCAATGACCTAAGTTATCGATTTTGTCTATTAACTCTAGATCTCTGTAAATAAAACTCAGATCACAGAGACCTGTAAATAAAACTCAGATCACAGAGCCCTGTAAATAAAACTCAGATCACAGAGCCCTGTAAATAAAACTCAGATCACAGAGCCCTGTAAATAAAACTCAGATCACAGAGCTCTGTAAACAAAGAACACGGTAACATGTCACATCCCCCCACCCCTATCTTTCTCCTCCTTATCCCAGGGGAAGACACATGATAAACGCGACTTGTGAAATGATATGGAAGCCATCCCTCGCAGCTAACGTTTTCTGGGCCGGCAATGTTTACCTTTTCTATTTGGTTTTCTTGTAAAAGGACTTTTCAGTACCATCCGGATGTTATTCCCCTATCATTCTATACCTTCTAATACTTTAAAGATTATAATAATAATAACACTCATTAGTGGAAGGTAACCACCAGGCGAGGCTGGCGAGGTTAATGCTCAAAGCATTTTCTACCACCTAACCCTCAGGGTCTTATTATTATGTGGTCACAAACTCAAATGAATGAGGAAAAAGTCATGCACTGGGTGGGATTCGAACCAACTGATCCCTACGCTACCTGGAATAACCAGACTAGCGCGTTAACCACTTGATTACCAGTGCACTGTCAAGTCAAGTGGTAGATGCGCTAGTCTGTTAATCCAGGCAGCGCGCAGCGTAGGGATCCGTTGGTTCGAATTCCAACCAGTGCATGAATTTTTCCTCATTAATTTGAGTTTGTGACCACATCATAATAAGACTCAGATGGTTAGGTGGTAGAAAATGCTTTGAGCATTAACCTCGCCCAGTGGTTACCTTTCACATAAGAGTGTTATTATTACTATAGTGGCTTGGATTATTAAGTGTCTCAAACTCACAGCCTTTTCTTTCTTAGGTCGGTAGCTGTGAAACAACAACCAAGCACTACTTTTTGTCAGTACCGGTAGCTCAGTGGTCAAGCCGTCGTGCTGGTTTAATAATCTAGGGGTCGCGGGTTCGAAATGCAGCTGAGACATGAGAATTTATCCTCCCATTGTATGTTTTGGGCTTACTGCGGGAACAACAGGACTCATTAGTTCTAAACAAGCACTATAAATCAGGTTATAAAAAAAAATCGGAGCAAAAATTTTTTTTTTTTACAAAAACGAACACAGTACCTACTTACTTCTGATTCCTAATATTAGAAATTTCTCGGAAGTAATATACCTATAAAATATGTAGAATGTTTAACTATGATGACTTTAGATCCGTTATGCTAAGGCACTGAGCTTTGAGAATATAATTATTAAAGTGTGAATATCACACGACTCACCTTACACTTTAAAAATCTGTCTAGTTCCACCACTGGTTACAGTAGGACGTAGGTACGTACTTTGATTACTATTATTTTATTTTATTTTTATTTATTTTTTTAAGGAGTTATAGAAATGGTCTCGAAAGGTGTCGAATCTCTTGTTATTATAAGAAAAAAGAGAAAAAAAAAATCGGACCGATGGAATGGAAAGGCTTTAAACTGTTCAGGTATTCTGCGGGGTTGCCAATTCAATTACCCGTGAGATGAACTTTCTTTCCCTCCCAGCGCCGCCGGCAACTCAAATCTCAACAACAACTGTTCATTGTTTTACTTAACTTTCCGCTTCATTTGATTGAAAATTCGACCACATACAAATAGCAACAACACAAAACAAACTACACTTTCTATAATATAGCTTAAATAGGTATTAATATAAAGTAAAAATAAACGAACAAAAATGACGAAAAAAACAAATAAAGATGAGTTCACGGTTAGCTCAGTTGGTTTGAACTCTAAAAGAAATTGTATTCAATTTGATTGCAGTTGTTTGTAAGGGATATACTTTTCGGTGAGCTTATGCTGACCCAGCACCAAAATGGACTTCTCGCCCATGAGATGGGCTATAACAAAGATTACAAGCCTCTAAAGTATAGCTGGCTGTTGTTTTCATGGTTAAGAAATAAAAAAAGTTGGAAAACCATTATCTTAAAAAAAAAAATATGAAAAAAAAATTGAAATCGGAGCTGAAAAATATTTTTTTTTTTACAAAAACGAACACAATACTTCCGATTTCTTAGAAATTTCTCGGAAGTAAAATACTGAATTAAGAATGAAAGATGTAAAAGAAAATAAATACTGACATATATTACATTAAAGTGACGTTACAGAACAAGGACTTGAATATTTACGAAGTTAAGCAACGTCCAGCAAGTTTAGAACTCAGTGGGTGGCTCCTAATAAGCTCAACCTCTGTAATGTTATTTCCGGCCCAAACTAAGCAGTGTGAGGTTGTGAAACACCCGTCTTCAATTACCTCCTATATTAAAATAGATAACAGACTTTCAGATACAAGGGTTGGGTGGAAGAGATCGCCCTCAGCAATTAAACCTACGCTTCCGTTAGGCCACAAACGTGTTCTTGTTGAATTTTGTCTTTCTGTGAATGATGAAAAGATTTACCTAATACTTTCAAGAATTTCTCGAAAATCTTTACATCAATGCTATTTCATTTTATCTGTCACTATGTCAGTATGTTTCCAATCTCGCCTGAAATACGCGTTAAAACTCTCAATTAAAATAATTATTCAATGTTAAAGAGAATTTCATAGACAAAAAAAAAAAGAAAAGAAAATAATCAAACTACATAATTATGTAGACCCATAACGACGTAAGAGAGTTTCAATTCGACATGGGTGGTCTACAAATTGTCTTTTCAAAGCTGTAAAAACAAAGGGAAGAATATTAAAAAGGTCCGTCTGTCGAGAGATGTATAAAAACATATCTACCTTCTAGTTTTTTAGCTGTTTATACCATATTATGCATAGACCTAGAAATGTATTGCTTCAGAGTATAATAATTATTTAGCTACAAATATAGTTATTATTGTTATTCTGGCTATTACCAGCCCCACTTGACGTTAACCATTGAATACAATTTGATTGAACAGAATCAAGTGATGCTGATGTGTATGACAACTCAAATCACACCCCAGCAACCGAATTAAAAATAGGATTGCAATTGCAACAAAGATATAAAAGATAAGAAGACCATCCCATCCCTCAAGAATCAACCAATCACAGCGCACTATAGTCCGACTTGAGGCTTATCTTTTTTGTTATCCTATTTTAGTCGGCCCTAAGTCTTTTAAAAAATTCTTTGCATTCCAAGCTATACACATGAGTTGCATGAATTAAATTCTCTTTCACCGTTCACGAGAAATAATAGAAAAAGATATAGATAAAATAGGTAGAGAAAGAGTGAGTGAGTGAAAGAAGTTTTATTTTCTCAAAGTAAACATTGTGGGTGTCGCCTTGAGGGGTGTGAGGGGTGGGGGTGTAGTGGGGGGGGGGGGTTAGTGGGGGCGGGGGGGCGGCATAATTAATTGAGAAGGGACCCACTGGGGTGTCCATATCTAGGGCTGCATTAAGTTACAAAACAAACACCCTGCAGCCTCCGCCTCGCAGAGAAGAAAAATTGATTCTATTCTCCTGACAACGGTTTGATTGAAGAAAAAAAGTTCGCGTTACGTTTCGAAAGTCTGACAAGTTGATATTGATTTTTTTTTTTTTTTTTTTCAAATCACATTACACTATTATTACACTCGTCTTTTACACTCGTCTTTACACTCGTATTACACTCGTCTGCTTTTAGACCTAATGTCAAGGGCACAGTCGCTAAAAGGGTTGGGTAGAAGAGATTGCCATAGGCAATAACCCCGAAATTAACACAAATGTGATAACTTTATTATTATAATTATTTTTTGTATTTCTTAAATCATTAGATCTAATTGGTAGGAGTCGATATTTTATAACATCGTTTTGATAATTTACTAAAATACAACAAATTTTGAATTGAATTATTATTTTTTTTTTGGAGGTAGGTACATGAAATTGAAAAACAGGAAAGGAGGAGCGGGAGGAAGAGAGTTAGTTACTAATGGAAGAGATTTAGATAGAGCCCCCTCCAAGGGGGGGGGGGGGATGTTACGAATATTCTGACATTTTACATTAGTAATTCAATCCGAGCAACACAAACACATAAACAGTTTGAATTCGACGACCTCACACACACAGATCCATCAAAATTTTGATACCCCCCAACTCTACCTGTCCCTGGAAGAAAACTAAATTATTTAATCTCTCTCTTTCTTTCTATTTCTTTTTCTCTCTTTTTCTTTCTTTCTCTCTCTCTCTCTCTCTCTCTCTCTCTCCTCTCTCTCTCTCTCTCTCTCTCTCTCTCTCTCTCTCTCTTTAGTATATGCATTTTTGATTTTATCTATTGTTATTGGTACAAAATATAATAGAGATTTCCTCAGTTCGTATAAAAAAAATCATTATCTAGAAGTTAAAATAATAATAAATAATATGAACTGAGGGAAAAATCATGTATAATACCTACTTACATAGTAGGGTGGAGCGATGTTTCTACTTTTTAATGGAATAGTGAAAAAAAGTTGTCTATTGGCGAGAAACTTCCGAATATGTCATTAATTTTTTTCTAAAAAATCGGGAAGATGCGCCCCGAGCCCCGCCCACTTTTGCAAAATTGTCATTTATAGACACTTTTCCTATGAATTTTCTAATTTTTTTAGTAATACTTTTTGAAATGGAATAGTTGTAAGTGTTTACTTAATAGAATGGTCCATCATTATAAAAATAAAAAATAGTCAATTTTAAATGGTAAGTCCCGCCCCAAATTTGTCTAAATCCAACAATTTTTTCTAAAATCAGCAAAAAAGACACATATCTGCAGAATTTTCTAATTTTTCTGGGACATTTTTCCGGAACAGAATAGTATTTAAAGACATAAACATACTATCCTCGTTTACTTAAATTAAAAAGTTTTATAAAAGTTACACGTTAAGTACCGCCCCGAGCTGCACCAAGGCCGCCTAATATTCAAGTAATAAATAGCTCTCTCTAGGCTCTCTATTAATGAGGATGGGCTCATGTACTGTGGTACAGTTTTTTTTTTTTTTTTTTTTTTCAGGGTACTTTTACAGGACACAATATTACTAAAGTACTACTTTATACTCTTTTCGTACACTTGTAACAAAAATTGACTCATATATCACATTCTTAGTGTCGCCCCAAGTTGGTGAATTCATTAGTATATTTTTATATGCTACATGAATAAGAACAATATATTGATGAACGGAACTTTTTCTTCATATTATGTATAATTAAAATGAAATATAAATAATAAAGGTAGGAGGTATAAAGTTATACAAAGTAAATTTGACTGATTACAAATTACGTATTGACATTGGAAAGTACCTTTCTTTTTTAAAAAAAAACTTCAATTTTTCAAAACCGATTCGGACATTTCTAACTAAAAATTTGCTAATTTTATTTATTATTCAGGCAAAGTCCTTTTTTGTACGAAACACTGGAATCATTCTTCTAGATCCAATTTGATTCCTTATCAAACCATCTCTGACTTCATAACCAATCACAGTGCTTGATGCATTTGTCACAAGTTTGATGTACCTTGCGACGCACTGTGTGTGGCAGGGCACATCTGGAATAAAGTTTTTGATGTTGTTGTTTTCAACAATGTTGGCCAGATCTTCGATACTGATGTCTCTTATTAATGGGGACATAGTCACAGGAAGTTCGTGCCACTATATTAAACTGCTGTAGGATGTTGCTACTTTCAGGAACAGTGACTTTTCTAACATCAGGGAACCTATTTTCTTCACGTGATTTTTTAATTATTCTGTATGCAATTTCCCTTTGAACCAGCATAATCAACAGCAAGTTTTCAGGATGCGCGTAGAAGGCGTTTCTCTGAATAACAGGATCTACTATTTTCTTTACACTTTCATCAAGATACTTTCTTCGTTAAATAAGATCAAGTAAATGTTTGGGTCCATCGAAACAAGATGATCTATTTTTAATTGAAAACCACATTGGACCATACACCTTTAATATGAATGTAGTCAATGTCAATGTGCTACGAACTGTTTCTTGTTAAACGTGATAACATTTTCGAATCTTAATACACTGATATTAATTATTTCGAGAGAAAAAAAATCGCACAGATCGTTTATCAGATAACCCTCGCTGTTTTCTGTCAACTGAGTTGTGGTAGGCATAAAACCCACGGATTTCTACCAAAACCTTGTTTTCTTTGTTTCTAATATTTAAGACCTTTTTGTGGCATTGATGGAGATGAATCATCATATTTGTAAAGGATTCTATTTCTATGATGAGTCATCATAAGAAACAGAGGATAGTATACTTAAGTGTACCACAGTACATGAGCCCATCCTCAATAATAGAGAGCCTGGAGAGAGCTATTTATTACTAGAATATTAGGCGGCCTTGGTGCAGCTCGGGGCGGTACTTAACGTGTAACTTTTATAAAACTTTTTAATCTAAGTAAACGAGGATAGTATGTTTTTGTCTTTAAATACTATTCTGTTCCGGAAAAATGTCCCAGAAAAATTAGAAAATTCGGCAGATATGTGTCTTTTTTTGCTGATTTTAGAAAAATTTGTTCTATTTGGACAAATTTGGGGCGGGACTTACCATTTAAAATTGACTATTTTTTATTTTTATAATGATGGACCATTCTATTAAGTAAACACTTACAACTATTCCATTTCAAAAAGTATTACTAAAAAAATTAGAAAATTCATAGGAAACGGGTCTATAAATGACAATTTTGCAAAAGTGGGCGGGGCTCGGGGCGCATCTTCCCGATTTTTTAGAAAAAAATTAATGACATATTCGGAAGTTTCTCGCCAATAGACAACTTTTTTTCACTATTCCATTAAAAAATAAAAATAAAAGTGCGATTTCGCTCCACCCTATTACATAGGTATTTTTATTATTATTTTACGTAATATAATACTTATTGCTAAGAAAATATAATACCTACATTACAAATGAGAATTTTCGTCATTTGTAATGTATTTGTAATGTAATGACTTTTCTCATTTTACAAATGAGAAAAGTCTGCCCCAGCAGCGGGAGTCGAACTCGGGAACTCTGCACTACGGGCAGTAGTCACAAGAATTACGCCACGGAGGCTGGAGCAAGTTAGTGATTTATCACCTGTTCAATGTGATTCATTCACGCACCCTTAGCGTTTCTTTATGCTGTTCTAAAATTTCGCAATCATGAATGCCACACTAATTCGAACCAGTTGTTGTTGTAACCAGCATGGCTACTGCAGCTATGGGGAGTGATAGCTCCACTTCTTAAGACAATATAAGTTGAAAAGTTGGCTTGTCCTGGACGACATACCTATGTGCGATCAATCATCATGAGAACTTGGGCTTTTTCTTTCTAAGCCACTAAACCCTTGGGGTACTGCAAGTTAGACTTGCTAGTTAGGGTTGGCTAGTAGCGAGACACTGGTCTTCTCCCTGTTTACCGAACATCCCCGAGCCAGACTAATCGCACAAATCGCACCAGGGACTCCTTTGGTATCATTCTTGTAGGATAAACAGATTATTGTATTGTATAATACCTATACATAATAGGTACGTACCTACAGTTACATAAGAACAGACCTATTTAAATAATTATATATTTTTTTTTTAGAAATTGGAGAGTGGAAATAGTTAAGGCTGGATTTATAAAAAGGATAATACTGTTAATCCTCTTATTGCAACATGATTATATCTAAGATAATGATAATAGTTTTATTTGGTCAATTATACCTACCTACCTATGAATATTATTGAAAACCAAATATTGTACTGCTATGAAGTTCGCTAAAATAATAACACTACAGTGCTCTGGAATTGCTTGTCTTACCTATTCTTTTAACTTTACTGTTTTTTAATCCGGCTCTAATTCTTCCAGAAATGTAATCAGTTCAATATAGAAAACATTGACCGAATACAATACTTTTTATACATAATAGTTATGCGTAGGTATACATTTTTTCTTCCTCTTTATTGTTTAGGTACATTGTTTCCATTTTTTTTTCTTTGTAATATTGTTATTTGTGCTGTAGGTACAAATGACTGTTTGTGTTGTAGGTACATATCTAATAAATAATTTAATAATAATAAATAAAACTTGTCCCTATCGAAGTTGAAAACAGTTAAATAGATATAAAAAAACTCCAAATGCTCTCTGGGTATCTTTTGTGAAGTACTTCCTCAATAGAAAATAGCGAACACCATATGCTGTTAGCATTGTGTCCGCCATTTTATATTGAGGCAGTGTAATGCTATTTCCTGTGTAGAAAGGGTGCTTCAGCTCTCGACGAGATTTCGGAATCTACTTCCTAAATCTATGGGTTTCTATACCTTTTTGGTAAAATAAAAACAAATCAGGGTAGGTACCACGTGTCAGAAAACAAATAAATAAAATTTGTTAGGTACCTACCGCCAAATAATTTGAAAATCCCCCGGTCAGCAGACCCTTTTAAATACTCAAGCGCACTCTTTTGAATAATGATTGAAGTAAAATTACTTAAAAGAGTGGCGGCAAAATTTGAATTTGAAATATTCAAATTAGGAAATTGGTCTGGACTCTGGAAACTGTGGAAAATGGAAATTTGCTTGAATAGAATATGATAGAAAAATTGAAAATCCACTAATATACATTATCTAAATACCTATACCTGCTTACCCACTCTTACCAGAAGTTAGAAGAAGTATGTGATTAGCTTATCAAATAGATCAAATCAGTCCTACTGGGAAAGTTTAAAGTAAGACCAACTGAAATATCATGCTCAACTTCTTGTTAGATTTGTGACTCTGCGTGGAAAAAGCATGAAAACTGGAAGTCTATTCAATGACTGCAAGTATGATGTTTTAGTCCTTAGAATTGATTGAAAGTTACTTGGTTACAAATTTCAAATATCTTAAAAAAACAACAACATGGCTCAACCCCTCAACTACACAGTTTCTGCCAAACTGTTCAAGGCACTGATGAATGTGGACATTGCAGAACTGTCCAAGATGTCTGCACAAGAAATTAGACCAATTCTACCAAGTTTGGTCCGCATGAGTCTGATCTCGGCCAATGATACAATGCCCACAAAGTCTTGTGCGGAGGGAAGGAAAGATATACTGACACTTCTCTCCGGAATAGAGCTTGTCAATTCTATTGTAGCACTGCTATCCATAGAGTTTCATGCCTTGGAGATTGATGTGAAACAGGAACAGCTGTTAAGGTAAGATATTAAAAACAAATTTATATAATTATTAAAAAAAATCTAAATATTTTTTATTGTACTAAGTTACTTGATTTTTAGTTTTTTCATTACCTATTATAGGTCTATTGTTTTTAAGCTTTAGCTTTAGTTTTACTTTTTAGATTGGTTAGGGACACTTGTAAAATGGGTATCTCCCGTCAACTTATAAATAATAATATAATGCAGTTTAGACAGCAAGAGTAGCTGGAGAAATGAGTAGCTGCTTTGAAGTGAAGCAGCAACCAGCGGCAGAATCATAGGCAAAGAAAAAGATAATACAAGATATTGTAAATTAAAGTGGTAAAGTTCTATAATTCTGTGCTAGCCATAAAAATTGTGACATAATAAAACAAAGAATAAGTATTATTTATAATTATTTAATATAATATTAGTAAAAGCTGACTCAGTAGCTTGACTGATAAGGCAGCAGACTTGTAATCTGGAGGTCAGTGGTTCAAGTCCCAAGTAAAGCAAAAAAATAGTAAAGAGTTTGATTAATTGTGATATCATGATTGTGAATAACATAAATATGATAAACACAAATAAAAAAAATATATATAATATTAACTACTGCTAACCAATATTATATTTAGTGTATAACAACCATCCTGATTTCCAGACAGAAACGTGGCAGTCTGCAGAGTGACAGCATCCTGCTCAAGTCCAGTCAGAATCTCCCCCCGTCACTGGAGTTTGAGAGAAGTGACTCGACCAGTCGCCTCAGGCTAGTTCTCGGTGAACTGCTCTATGTGTCATCCCAGATTCATGAACAGCAGCAGCTCAGCACAGAGTTCTACATGAAGCAGTCGGACTTGTTTGACAATGCTGTGTATATTCCGGAGATATGTGATGTGCTCAGCATTGCAATATCAGAGTTGCCAGCCCTGCTAACCATACAGCAAGTGACAGGTTATTATTTTATATCTTTTATTAAAAGAAAAATAAATCTGTCTCTTTGAGTTATTATATCAGAACTGATTCTATTTGGCTTAACATCCTTATTTGAGTTATTCAGTGTGTGGGTTTTACCTTACAATCTGTGGGAAATGAGCTACCCACATTAGCCACAACCAGCTTAGGTTGGGCTGGAAATGCAAGCCTCACATGTTTTTTTTAATTCAGAGAGAACAGTTTTTTTAGTTGGACACATGTCTTTATTTGATTAGTAGCAATCAACCTCAGTAGCTTGATTGATAAGGCTCAAACCACTAACCTCTAGGTTACAAGTCCGCTGCCTTATCTATCAAGCTAGTGATGTAGGTTATCAATATCATCTTGTATATTTTTTATTGTTCTTTCCAGAAATCCTCCTGCACGTCAGCTATGGACCAAACATTATCTGCTGCATCTTGGCTAACTTCCCCGACTGTTTCCACGAGGTGTGCAAGAGTCTCATCTCTAACTCAGACCGGCTTGAAGAGGACAATGGAGGTAAAGATGATAAAAAAAATGGGGGAATTAAAAAAAATGTATTTCTTTGTGTATCACAATTTTAGTAAGTAGAGCAGAGCCCAGTGTTGTACACCACTGGACTATGGTGATTAGTAGTGAATACTCATGAAAATATCTTGTCCACTTATTATTAAAGAGTCCCATTATTCCATTAAGCACAAGACATTTTATTATATGGTCAAAATTACAAATGGGAAGATAACTTGTTATGTCCCAGCTGGGTTTTGAAGTCGCGACCTCCAGATTACCTGACAACGCCTGAGTTACAGAAACATGATACTCACTTTTGTTGTCTATTCATTGTGTCATGTTGGTGGGAAGATTGATAGGGGTATTGAACCCTTGGACGACCAGAACCAGTTTTCTGGGCTACTTCCGTGTCCAGTTTGTAGTGTGTTGGAATAATGCATTATAATAGCCAGCGTCAACGACACGTTGAATACTCCAGTTGAATACTACTTGTTCTGTCACTGAAGATAAACAAGGTAGAGCAAGGTTAGCACTTGGATTTCAAATTTGAACCCTCGTGCTGCTGGCTATTCCCGGCCCCACTCAGGCTGGATGAGGTTGTAATGTAATGTAATAATGTATATTTATTTTAGTTTTTCTTTACAATTTTTGTGGCTCTCTCCCTAAGGAATTCTTCTAAGGAGAGATCTTACAATGACTTTTACAATAGAGAAACTTAAAAATACAATTTCATATAAATAGGATTGAAAAGAAAGGGTTATTTTAGAATCTGGTTTTCCAACAAATGGAGCGTAAAACCCACATCGTGATATGACCATGCAGTTGAACACAAAAAAAAATATATATAGTGAAGATATTTCTTTAAATTTCATTCTGCTAATGTTAATTTTTTTATTTAGAAACTCTTTATTAGCAGAACA
Organism: Bactericera cockerelli; assembly: GCA_024516035.1. Lineage (NCBI taxonomy): Eukaryota > Metazoa > Arthropoda > Insecta > Hemiptera > Triozidae > Bactericera > Bactericera cockerelli. The sequence goes on from CM044957.1 coordinate 8,720,405, forward strand.
TATATTATATACAGACAAACAATGGTAAAAATTAAATATAAAATTGACAGTATTAATAATATAAACAAGAAAAAAAAAAAAAAATATATATATACATATGTCCTAACTAAAGGGTGGGGTTATTGCCTATGGCAATCTCTTCTACCCAATCCTTAATAATAATAATAATAATGTTCGTCTCCTCAGAAGTTAGATTTAGCTTATAGGAGATGTATTGTTTATAATAATATTATTCTTGTACAAATAAATAAAAGTATTCAATTCAATTCTTTCGTCCGCCAGGCAGCAAGATTCGCATGCAGACGATGAGCATGCTGTGCTGCATGTACCCCCCCGGGTCCTATGTGGCGCGCGCCCAGTGCGTGGAGCTCTGCCGCATGCCCGCCCTCACCCTCACCCTCACGCTGGACTATGGGCGCAGCTGCGACGACCAGGACTCCGACGTGGTGCCCTTCGTGACCTCCCTGCTGCTGCACAGCGACGCGGGGGTGCGCAACTGGTTCTCCGCGTTCCTCCGGAGCCGGCAGAAGAAGAACCGGGAGAGCTCGCAGGCTTTGCAGGTGGGTGGAGGCTTTTTTTTTTTTTAAGCTTTATTAGGTAGAACAAAAAATATTTACAGTAGAACACAATGAAATATAAAGAAAAACAAAAAAATTAAACAAATATACAAGAAGGAAAAAAAGAGAGAAATGTCCTACCTAAAGGGCGGGGTTATTGCCTGTGGCAATCTCTTCCACCCAACCCTTTGCAGAAAAAAAGGCTTTGCATGTTAGAAAAAAAAAAAAATAGTTTAGGAAATAGAGGTGTATCATATATAAAAGAAATTATAGGTATGGTATTTTATGTTTTTATGTAACAGTAATTTGAATATCTTGTTTATGTAATGTATCTGTAAAAGCAAAATAAAACCCCAAAAAGGGAGGCCCGTGCTCTGTACAGAGTGTCGGAGGGCTTATTATTATTATTATTATTATTATATGTAGAGCACGACTCGCTCAGTGGTTTTCGCCTGGGGTTGTCTGGTTGAGGTACGTTAAACAGGGAGAAGACCAGTGTCTCGCTAGAGGACTATAAACAGAGAACAGACAAGCCAACCCTTACATATTAATTATATCGCATTGTCTGGCTGGGGGACGTTAAACAGGGAGAAGACCAGTGTCTCGCTAGAGGACTATAAACAGAGAACAGACTAGCCAACCCTTACATATTAATTATATCGCATTGTCTGGCTGGGGGACGTTAAACAGGGAGAAGACCAGTGTCTCGCTAGAGGACTATAAACAGAGAACAGACTAGCCAACCCTTACATATTTATTATATCGCATTTCTGGCTGGGGGACATTAAACAGGGAGAAGACCAGTGTCTCGCTAGAGGACTATAAACAGAGAACAGACTAGCCAACCCTTACATATTAATTATATCGCATTGTCTGGTTGAGGGACGTTAAACACGGAGAAGACCAGTGTCCCGCTAGAGGACTATAAACAGAGAACAGACTAGCCAACCCTTACAAGCCAGGCTAGCTTGCAGTTTCCTAAGGGTTTAATGGCTTGTACAGAAAAGTCGAAGTCCTCATGATGGTTGATCGCACCTAGAAATATGTGGTTCAGGACGAGCCAACTTTGAAATAAAGTTGTCTGGAGACCATCACTCACCCTTCCAGCTGTAGCCAAGCTGGCTACAACAACAACAGTGGTATTAGCGTGCCACGCGGAAGATCTCGTGTTCGATTGCCTGATACGAGATAAAAATTGCAATCAAAATTTGGTAAGGTACTCGTGTAAAGACTCTTCATTGCATTTTTTTGTTTGTTAAATTTAATAGTGTTAAATAATAATAATAATAATGGCCAAAAGCAATAACCCAGCCTTTTAGTTAGGACATATATTATTTATATATTTTTTTTTTTACTTGTCTTATGTTGGCGTTAGGAAGGGCATCCAGCCATAAAAAAACGTGCTCCACCCTACCAACCTCAACCATGAGGTTGAACAATGCCGACCCCAAAAGCAACATAAGCTAATATGGGATAAAGGCAAGGGAGATATACTTGTCTTATGTTGTATATTAGGTATATAAAAAAAAATGTTATTTACTACAATACCTTACGAAAAGAAAATAAATATTCATACATCATATCTTATTTAATAAAAGAAAATTATTTACTTACCGATGATAATTAGTCAACTCCTGTCACAATACAAGGGATCATCCTTTAGCGCGACAGGATGCTTTTTCGCTTTACACTACTCCTATCACCTCCTTTATAAGAAGGTCATGGGAGTGGGTTTATTAAAAAAAAATGAATAAATAGAATCTTAACATTAACTTCTCCGAAAGTAGTGTTAAGTAACTATTATTACCTGAGTATTATAAGACAGATATATTTTAGTATTAAGTCTATATGTTATATTCTTTATAAATTATGTATTCTAGTTTATATCTTATAATAAATTTGATGTAAAAATAAAATAAAATAAAATAAAAGCACTTATAAAAAAAAAAAATGTCCAATTAATAAAGTGTTAAATAGTAATAATAATAATATTTCTATGGAGTCTTTCCTAAAAAGAAAGTTCTATTTGCTGCGTTCATTATTAATATTTAGAAATATTGCACCCCTGAAACTTTTAGACCAATATTTAGAACAATTTATACATTATTATTAAACAATTTTGATCAATCTTTATTTACATTTTTTTATATACAGGTACAGTGAAAAGGTATAATTAATGAAAGGTAAACAAAGTTTGATCAAGGGTGGTGATCTGGTGATAATGCCTTTGGCATTCTCTTTCAATTTTTTTTTTTTTTTTTTTTTTCAATCAATTACTTTTTTTATTTACAAAACATAACAATCAACGAAAAAAAAAAAATTAAATCAGATATTGTATGTAAAAATATAATTAAAAATTCGTCAATTTGCTTTTTTAAATAAATAAAAAGTGTGATGTCTAGCCCACTGTGTCATAGTTGATGACATGTGTTGGGCTAGATCATGTATTAAGAGTCCTATTGGTTAATTTGTTTATAAAAAATCTTATAGTCATATAAATTATGTGTATTTGCTTCTATAATCATCATAATTTGTTCGTACATTTTCGTTCCAGGCGTTGCGTCAGGAACTGCTGCGTCACCTCTCCTCGCTCCTCCCACCCCCGCCCCCGGGGGCCGCCCCCTCCCCCTCCCCCTCCCCCCACCTCCTGCCCATGCGCTGTGTGGTCCAGGCCTGCGCACTGCTGCGCCTCTACACGGCACTGCGCTGCGGGGCCAACATCAAGTTCCAGGACGAGGAGACGGGCGCCATCGTGCGTCTGATGACGGCCCACCCCCCGCCCACCCCCGAAGGCGTGCGTATGGTGTCGCTCGCCCTGTGTATGCTGGTCGCCTGCCCGTCCCTCATAGGTAACCACTAGTTTTTTTTTTTTTTTTTTTAAGCTTTATTAGGTAGAACAAAAAATATATACAGTAGAACACAATGAAATATAAAGAAAAACAAAAAGATTAAACAAATATACAAGAATAATAATAATATCGCCTTTCTTATACTGCCCGATAAGGACTATTAAAGTCCCATTATTGCAGCAGTAAGCCCAAGACATATTATTATGTGGTAAAAATCCCAAGAAGGAAAAAAAAGAGAGAAATGTCCTACCTAAAGGGCGGGGTTATTGCCTGTGGCAATCTCTTCTAGTTATCATATTTGTGTTCATGACTTTCGTGATATCACAACTACTCAAACTTGCTTAACTAAATCTACGCTGAAACCGGGACTTGAACCACCGACCTCCAGGTTACTAGTCCACTGCCTTATCGATCAAGCTACTGAGGTTGGTCATAGGTAACAACTAGTAATAATTAAGAAAACTTGTTGCTATTATTTTTTAACCCTACAGAGAGAAATTTTAATGAAGAAATTCTATTTGATAGTATTTGAGGCACCGATTACTGGGAAAATGGTAAAAAAATTAAATTTCATCTGTCGGCCTTAAGCCTCGTCCCCACCGGTGTTGAACGTATCGATCAACATCTAGAGCATTTTTTTTTTTTTTTTTTTTTTGCTCAGTGAGAAATTTTAACTTTAAGCCTAACAAATGTATAACTTTAAGCCTAACAAATGTATAACTTTAAGCCTAACAAATGTATAACTTTAAGCCTAACAAATGTGTAACTTTAAGCCTAACAAATGTATAACTTTAAGCCTAACAAATGTATAACTTTAAGCCTAACAAATGTATAACTTTAACCCTAACAAATGTATTATTCCAGGCCACCCCGAGCAAGAGGCTAAGGCTGTGGAGTGGCTCACCTGGCTGGTGAAGGACGAGACCTATCTGGCGAGCAAACATGGCGTGGCCGCCTCCTTCGGGGAGTTGCTCCTGCTGATGGCGATCCATTTCCATGGCAACCAGATGAACGCCATCAGCGACCTGGTCAGCTCCACACTCGGCATGAAGGTATGGTAAAAAAAATTATCTTATTTTTAACACTTGGACGACCGGGTGTACCACGGGTGGTACACGCGTGTCTGTACGGAATGGACCGGGTGTACCACCGGTGGTACACGCATGCACTACGCCTGTGAATAGCCTAAACATCGCCGGTCCCACGGGAGAACTGACCATAAACATGCCGGTCGTCTATGTGTTAAGTTATCATATTTGTGTCATTCACTTTCGTGATATCACAACTACTCAAACTCGCTTTACTAAATCTACGCTGAAACCGGGACTTGAACCACCGACCTCCAGGTTACAAGTCCGCTGCCTTATCGATTAAGCTACTGAGGTCGGTTTAGTGAGAATTTTTTTTATATTTTTTGTTAAACTTACTTCACTTTTTACATTCTATTACCTAAGTACAAGGCCGACTGAGCTGAAATTTGATATAGTACTTAATGGCAGTGAATTTAAGCTCTTCAAAATGTGTATTTTTTTATTAAGGGCAAATATGTATGTACGATGTCTACATACATCGTACATACATAATGATAGAAATCTTATTAGATAGGTACATAGATGGTAAGCGAATATAACTTATATCATTTTTCTTTCTAACTCAGTATTCAAGTACCTTTTATATTTGTTACCTAACCTACCTACCTAACATTCACATATTTTTTTTTTACTGTATTAATTATTATTGTATGTACTTTTGTTCATTTTGTATATTATTGATGTCAAATACAACACTGCCTATTATTACAAATTAATTACAAATTTTGCCCTGAATAAATTGAAATATTAAATGTTTATCTATTCACAAAGGTCACTGTTCGCACCAACAACCTGACACGCATGAAGCACATCTTCACGCAGGAGATATTCACGGAGCAGGTCGTGACGTCACACGCCGCCAAGGTGCCCGTCACGGAGAATCTGAACGCGAGCATGGCCGGGTTCCTGCCCATCCACTGCATCTACCAGCTGCTCAAGAGTCGGGCCTTCATCAAGCACAAGGTAATTTTTAAATCAATATTTGATTGCACAACAACTACTCAAACTCGTTTTAATAAATCTTTTTTTTAAGAACATTGTATACACCCGTCAGGGTAATTTTTACAAATAAAGCATATATCTATCTATCTATCTTTGCTAATCTTGGGACTTGAACCTTGAACGTAGCTTTAGGTTACAAGTCCGCCCCCTTGTCGATCAAGTTACAGAGGTCGGTAAGTATTTTATTTTTGTATGATAAGCGTGATTTTAAATAAAAAAGGTATAGGTACCTACGATACATCAAAATAGATATGCCGTAACATGCAAAATGGCTATCTGAAGAGAAAAAAAAAAAAAATAATAACAGAAAAAAAAACAGAAAAAAAAGAAAGCCAAATTATTTCGATTATTCAATTGGATTCTCTCCCAATACCCAGGTTCCTATCAAGGACTGGATCTACAGGCAGATCTGCGCCAGCCAGCCCCCCCTCCACCCTGTCCTCCCCTCCCTGGTGGAGGTGTTTGTCTCCTCCATGCTGGTGCCCACGCCCAGACCCGGCAGCCACCTGCCGGACCACATGCCCACCGGGCAGCCCATCACCGAGCAGGAGATCCGCGAGGTGTTCTCCCGCAGCCTCACGCCCCGCGGCCCCTCCCTCTCCTGCCAGCTCCTCCTCCTCTACTACATGCTCACCTATGAGGACCTGCGGCTCTCCAGCGGGGTGGCGCCCCTCGCCCGCTACACCACCGAGTTCCTGAGCGACGTGCCCATCAAGTATCTGCTGCAGCAGGCGCAGAGGCAGCAGCACCACTACGTCGGCCTGTACGCCCACCTGCTGCGTCTGCTGGCCACACACTTCCCCCACCTGTGTCTGGTGGACGACTGGCTGGAGGAGGAGGCGGGGCACAGCCGCACCACCATCACACAGCAGCGCGTGGTGGACGGCATAGACAAGATGACGCGCGCCCCCGGCGACACGGCGCGCATGCTATCGGATCTCCTCCGCCTGCCCGCGACGGATATGTGGCCGTACGCGCAGACGGTGGTCGCGAGCTTCCGCAGCACGCTGGACCCGTGTGTCCCGCGCTACGTGCAGGAGCTGTGGCGGCAGGTGGGGCTCTGTAGCAATTGTAAAAAAATTGCGAGTTAATGTAGCTAGTGTTCACTAGCCTGTTTCGGGGGTGCGGCACCTGTTGTTAACTTATCCGCATTCCCCTCCTTAAGTAAACTGATAATAGTGGTTGCTATTTGCTATATGTGTCTACATAAAAAAAAGAAAGGGTTCATTTGGTCGCCTATCTGTTCCTATCTAAGCTACTGTTGTAAAGGTCTTATCTATATGTATCTCACTGCTGATAACATAACCACAGCAAGATACGTAAAAGTAGTGTCTTAAGTCATAAAAAAATAAAAATAATAAATAACCTCTCCTAATTAACCTATATCTTTATGAAATGCGTGAGTAAGTTAGTTTGTAGTTGTTTTGTCAAGTAGTAATGTTCTATGTTAGTGTGTAAGTAGGTAGTTGTGTCAGTTTTGACATGTAGGTATGTATGTTCGGTCAGTATAAATGGGCTTTTTGTGGGCTTTTTATTTTATATACCTTTTTATATAGTACCTTTAGTATAATATTGTAATGCTTGATTGAGTAGTCACTTAAAACTATGTGTCATTCAATCTTGCAAGTAACACACTTCTCTTAGAAGCTCTTCAAAGCTTAGGAGAAGTACATATGTATAAATGTTTCTTTATAAAGAAAATAAATAAATAAACTATTATTATTATATATATATTTTATTTATTTATTTATTGCCGCAGGTGTGGCTGCGGCTCAACACGGTACTGCCGCGGTGCCTCTGGGTGATGACGGTGAATGCTGTGCGGCAGCAGAAGACACGCGTGCCGGCGGTGACCTTGACCCAGGAGAGTCTGGTGCTAGACCCGCTGCAGGTGCTGAGGTAATTTTTTTTTTTTTTTGTAATTGTAAATATCAGCATCGTTTATTGTATTAAATGTTACATACATGAACATAATTAATAATATAATATAATGATTAAAATGTAAGAACATTACTTTTTTTTATGGAATGTTTTATTTATTTTTTATTAAATATAAAAAACTTGTCCCAGGGACCGTCCTTCTGGAAGGGAACCGAGGATGCAAGAAGCATTTCCTCTTTGAATGGCCAGACCAATTTTTTGGTAAAGAACTAATTCTAGTAGTGATGCTCACCTACCCACACTAAAGGATACTTCCTTTGTCTCGTGGGTAGGGAGTAAATATAATCAATGAAATATGACAAGTAGATTTTTTTTTTTTTTTTTTCTTCTTTTTTTTTCCTCTTTTTTTTTAATCAGATACAGATCAAAACCATCAATTTTCTTTTAACCAGTTTTTGAGTTTCATTTTAAAGATCTGTGTTTTTTTTTACATTCTCGTATAGGTGTGACGGGCGGGTGTTCCGGAGTCCTCCCGCCCTGGTGGTGCTGCTACGCGTCCTGCAGGCGTGTCTAGCCGCCAGCCGGAACAAACTGAGCCGCCACGTCCTGGAGAACGCGCCCAAGGTATTGTTCTAATGATAGAACTACTCATTAGCCATTGCATTAAATAAAGAAAATATAAACTTTTATTTAAATTTATTAGAGTGTGCAAACAAACTTACGTTTACTTATCAAAGATGAAACATTTCTTGGAACTCGCCTTTAATATTAAGCCTGCCTCTAAAAAACAGTACAAATAATATACCTACTTATGTAAAGCATATTTGGGTTTGCCTATATTGATCACAATTTTAAATTTAAAAGTCATACATATAATTTGTTTTTAAAACTACGTTATTGAAAGCGACGTTAAACCCAAATTAAAAAGACTACGTCATAACGTCATATTTCTTTCAACTGGAAACTCGTAACTTTCAACTGGAAACTCTACTGGAAAAATGTTCAGCTCTATAGAAATCAATGTAGTTATACAGATTTCGTTATACAATGTCCCGGTAGCTCAGTGGTAAAGGCGGCACTCTGTGAATCCAGAGATTCCAGAAGTCGCGGGTTCAAAACCCAGCCGAGACATGACAAGCTATCCTCCCGTTTGGGATTTTTACCACATCATAATACGTCTTGGGCTTACTGCTGGAATAATGGGACTTAATAGTCCCAATCGGGCAGTATAAATAAGGCGATATTATTATTATTATTACTTTCATTAGGTTATTAACATCATCTTTTCTTAAAACATGGCCTTCACTTGTACCTTTTTTTTATGGAAGGCAAGAAAAAATCTTTCAAAGACACCCAGATCCTGGGGTGTGGGATTTCCACCCACTAAAAGCTTAATAGTCCAAACGTTCAGTATAAATAAGGCGATATTATTATTATTTCGAATTTGTGCTGTTCGAATCTGGTATAACCTTTTACGTGTTCTTTTTTCACAGGGGGACCACGCCCACGCCCAGCCCACGGACACGGAGCGGGAGGAGTTGCGGCGCGCCCTCGTCTCCACCCAGGAGAGCATTGCGGCGCAGATCCTGCTAGAGGTGTGCTTGGAGACGCCGCAGGACAGACAGGTCATTTGTAATTTATTTGCATTAATAAATTGTACATAATGTTGTTGTTGTTGTTGTAGCCAGCTTGGCTACAGCTGGAGGAGTGAGTGATGGTCTCCAGCCAACTTTATTTCAAAGTTGGCTCGTCCTGAACCACATATTTCTATGTCCGATCAACCATCATGAGGACTTGGACTTTTCTGTACAAGCCATTAAACCCTTAGGAAACTGCAAGCTAGCCTGGCTTGTAAGGGTTAGCTAGTGTGTTCTCTGTTTATAGTCCTCTAGAGACACTGGTCTTCTCCCTGTTTAATGTCCCCCAGCCAGACATAATAGGTATAATAAGTAACATATATTTAATGCAACTACCCCACACTAAGGGGATGCAGTGCTCTTGTTTTGTGGGGTAGTTTCATTTCTTAAAATACTTTTTCTTAAGTCTAACTCATAGTGGGTAAACAATGTACAAATAAAAAAATGTTTCTACATAATTATTAAAATTACTTTTAACAAGAAGGAAAACTAATTTTTTTTTTTTTTAATAGATACTTACCTAGTATCAACCATCATGAGGACTTGGACTTTTCTGTACAAGCCATTAAACCCTTAGGAAACTGCAAGTTAGCCTGGCTTGTAAGGGTTAGCTAGTGTGTTCTCTGTTTATAGTCCTCTAGAGACACTGGTCTTCTCCCTGTTTAATGTCCCCCAGCCAGACATAATAGGTATAATAAGTAACATATATTTAATGCGACTACCCCACACTAAGGGGATGCAGTGCTCTTGTTTTGTGGGGTAGTTTCATTTCTTAAAATACTTTTTCTTAAGTCTAACTCATAGTGGGTAAACAATGTACAAATAAAAAAATGTTTCTACATAATTATTAAAATTACTTTTAACAAGAAGGAAAACTAATTTTTTTTTTTTAATAGATACTTACCTAGTTAGTAGAATTTTGGAAACTTGAAAATTATAACTCTCTCAGCCAGTCCTTAACTTTTTTTTTTTAAATATTATTGTCTTTTTGTTTTTTTTTTTATTGGAATTTTTGAGTATAGTTTGATACCAAAATGTTTTAATGATTTTTGTCCTTTGCTTGTTTTACATTTGTCAATTTTTAAATTTCTGGTTCTTAGTTGATAGTTGCTGGTTTTTTCTTTTATAGGTCCCGGGACAGGCGTGGGCGCTGAGGGAGGTGCGCAGCATAGTGTGCTCCTACCTGCACCAGGTGTTCATATCAGACCCGGGCCTCGCCAAGCTGGTGCACTTCCAGGGGTACCCGCGGGAGCTGCTGCAGATTGCCGTCGAAGGTATAGAATTTTCATAGAAAAAAAATAAACGAATTTTACTATAAAAAAAATTCATAACCAATTTTCATGACAAGTAAATGGTTCAAATATATATAACAATGACAGTTTACATAGTTCATAATATTTTTAACTGAACTTGTGCTAGTTTCTTTTGGCTGTCGTCATCCCACACCTATGAAGTATGGCCCTTGTGTCGGGGGATGCTATAAGTACAAGTTTACCAAAAATTCAAAATAATACAATAGTACATGGATGTACATTTTTGAACATACCATGTTTATCATAAAAAATCTCATTCTATGTTTTTCTTCGCGCTCTATTATATTTCTCATTCTTTGTTCCTTTCATCTTTCTTTTCTCATTTCTATTCCCTTGTGGTATTAGTCTCTGTTCCCCAATAAAATCCACATTTCACATTTATTTCTAGGCCTTGTATTGTGTAACGCTGTTTTTTTAGGTTATATCTTTTTCCTCTTTTAAAGTTTCCTCAGTATTTTGTCTGTGAAAATCTTTAACACTTTGAGCCCATGAATACCATAATAAAATTATATTATTATGACTCTCAGCTGACATTTCACAAAAGACATGAGTACCATAATATATGACCCTCACCCGAAATTTGACTGTAGACATGAGTACTCTATATGTTATTCACGACCTTCCTTTACTTTGAAGACATGAGCACTCTCTATGGTATTCGTGTCTATGTGTTTCTCATAGGGAATAAGTTCTGGTAGTCCTTGGGAACAATGTATGAGTGTTGGGTTTTGAAATTTGTGGTCCCTCGAGCTCACTCGCCAATCCCAGCTCTGGGGCTCAAAGTGTTAACTTCTATTCATGCTCTTTTCATCATAATCTTCGTCTGTTTCATTTCCCAGGCATACCGTCCATGCACATCTGCACGGACTTCATCCCGGAGCTGCTGAGTCAGCCCTGCCTGGACAAGCAGGTGTTCGCCATCGACCTCATCTCCCACGTGTCTCTCCAGTACGCTCTCCCCAAGTCCATGAGCTGCGCGCGCCTCGCCCTCAACACCCTGTCCACCCTGCTCGGGGTCCTGCCAAGCCACAGCCGGAACGAACTGTTCGGCAAGGTCCTGCCAGCTTTTGTCCGCATCTGCGAAGCCTTTCCGCCGCTCGTCGAAGACTCCGTCTCGCTCCTCTCCCAGCTTGGCCGGATCTGCGTCTCTGAGCATGCGCTCACCGCGAATCCGGCTAAACTAGAGGCGGAGCCGCCGTCTGGCCGCCGGAAGGTCGAGATGAACAACCAGACGCTGTGCGGCGAGATCGAGAAGACGTTCGCGCTCATCATTCAGAAGTCGGTGTTGAAGACGAATATTTACTGACACGCCCCCGCCGTGTGTTGAGACACCCTGTATATAGTGTTGTACAGTTACCCATGGAGGAATGGAGAACTCATATCGTATATCTAGGGAATGAACCAGTCTCATAAAATCGGCCGTTTTGTGTAGTTATTACACAGAGAAAATCACAACAATTACAAATTAATTCTTCTTCTTTTACATGTTCCTTTTGTAAGGTAATAACGATAGCCATATTGTGTAGTTTCTTATGTGACAGGTTTGAAGTATTATGAGCTCTCCATCGCTTATTATTACTCCATGCAGTTACAGTCGATAAGGCAGCCTTGTAACCCGGAGGTTGGTGGTTCGAGTCCCATGTTTGGTAAAAATTTAGCAGCTTGAGTTTGCCTAGTTGTGACATCGCGAATCATCCACAAATAATTATGATAACTTTTGTAGTTGTACAGTTTGTGTTTGAGGTTTGTGATTTTGACCATATAATAGAATACCTTCTCTTGTATAGGTATACTCCCGAGATAAGACTGATAAGTCCATTTACTCCAGCAGTCTAACAGGTCTTATAACATGTCTACTGGGCAAAGATTCGGTTGCAGTGAGGACAGCTGTGTGAACGAAAACCCTGTCAAAATAAACCTTGTGGACATGAATTGTTTTGCAGGGTTTTGCCACTAGCACTTTTGTCTACAAGGGGAATTTACAATGAAAAACTAAGAAATATTTCATGTAAGAAAAAAAAACTTCAGAAATAGGTTAAATACGTAACTCTACATAATAAAATAGTAGTCACCGTGTCCGAGTGAGTTAGCGCGCTAGGCATTGCACGCACAGTGACCTGGGTTCGATCGCCAGCGGGGCAGGATTTTTTCTGCTCTGTACTTGGGTGTTCGGGGTCCATTCATACCTCGTGAGGAAAAATGAGTAGCTGCTTTAATGTTAGCAGCGTCCAGTGGCGGAATTAAAGGCAAAAATAAGATATTGGGATATTAGAGATACGGAAAAGTCCTATAATTCTGTGCTACCCACTAAAATTGTTATATAATAACACAAAGAAACACATTATTATTATTACATATTAAAATAATATGTAGTACCTGTTTTTTGGTTATTTGGGTAAACAAAATTTCTGATTGGTTTATTTGCGAAATTTGACCGTTGAAAACGGAATTCTGAGAGTGAGTGCTTTCTGAAATGAGGTTAGGTATGCCTAGATTTTTTCTCTGTGAATAAACTTGTCTCTTATTTTGCCTTTTAAGGACATATAATTGATTAATATTAAAACAAATATAAGGGAAGACCGTCTCTAATTCGATATTGATGGGATTGGTCATAAATTTGACTTGAGGAAAGGTCTTGTCTTATTTTTGTTGTAATCCTATTTTATCATTCGGTCCTTCAAATTTATGAATTAAATCTGAATTTCATTGTAAATATATTTACTTGTTTCCTGTTAAATGTTCTAATAAAATGATATTTGGGTGCTGTTAGTAATATGCTTGAGTATTTTCAGTTTGCTCATTACAGTTTCCTGAAATGCCTTCTGTTGTTAAATGGCACAAAACCAGCCAGGAAAGTATTTTTCTCATACAAAGATTGTTTCTAGCAATCCAGAAGTAACGTAGCAAGTATTCTCACTGGATTGCCTAAGTCAAAAACTTTGTGTGACTTTACCTGAATAGAATGTGAACAAAACAAAATTATAATGATGACATTAATTGACATCAAGCCAGAAAAGCCAGCGTCAAGTCGATGGCACGTTCAAATACACCTTCAAATTTCGTATAATACATTCAGAGAGTGCATTATTGCAACTAAATTTAACGATTTATAGGGAGATTTGAGGATTTTGAGCGAGTTTTCTGGAAAAAGGCTCAGTTCTCGTTCTGACATTGAAAATTAGCAACGTCAAGTGGGGTTAGGACTTGGATGGGTGACCAATCAAAGTTGAACCCTTGAGATGATCTCTGCTGCGTTGCTTTCCCAGCGAATGGTGGGTAAAAATCCCTCATGTATAAACATGCAATTGAAAGACACGTTAGACCCAAATAAACAACAACATTCTGTAATGTTGTTGTTTAGCTCAGTGGTAAGATACTCGCTTGCCATGCGGAAGGTCCCGGGTTCGAACCGACAAAAAATTGTATTCAAAATTATGTTTCAGTTGTTTGTAAGGGCCACCTTCCGATGCGCTCGTGTTGACCCAGCACCTAAATGGTATTGTGTCACTTCTCGCCCATCAGAGGGGAGGCATACTACGGGACGGGCAGGCTACAACATAAACCACAAGCGTCTACAGTAGCTCCTGTTTCATGGCTACGAAAAAAAGTTATGAAACACTCATCTTTAAAAAAAAAATGAAAGGTAATGAAATAAAACAATGTCAAAATTATGAATAAAATTAAACGTACACGTGTATTTCTCTTTTTGTCTGTCAAGACTATTTCACATCCTGTACCCATAAAAAAACAGGACATTAGTTTACAGTTGAGTTAATTAAAAACATAAAGTAATAATTTGATACAGGAAAGTTAATGAGTTCTCAAGTTAAAATCCCGATCAATCATTTCTTTTACGAATTGATTTCACTCCCGTTTAGAATTATTTCAAAATTCATGAAGTTATGCTAACAATACAAACATAGAATCACGTAAGAGTTGGCTGAAAGGGTTTGCCGCAGGCAATAACCGTACCTTTTAGGTTGGAAATTTTTTTTTAACAATTATTTTATGTTATTTTTGTTTGCTTTGTTTCTTTTCACTTGATAGTGTGAGTGTCTTGGATAAAAAGATTTTCCATCTAGCAGACTAGTAGTCATCTCCCCGACTGATCACCTCCTTGCAGGTGGGCCGCAGGACAATCGTGTGCTCAAACTGGGCGGTGTAGGAGCCCTTGATATCGCACAGGGGGGGGTACGCCTCGACGATACCTGAGGAAAACACAATCGATAGCTCTTAGTGGGGTTAACTTGGAGAAAGCCAGCTTGATAGCTACATGTTTTCTTCTTTTTTTTACACATATAAAAAAAAATATTCACTACATTATTCCTTAGAAGCCCACATTTTTTGTATTAGCTTAGGGAAAGTGTTGCTTTGTAAACTATATGTATATTGATTCTAAATAAAACAATTTATCTTATCTAATAAAATATGTCTACACTGGAAATGAGGTTGCAAGTATTACTACTTTTATTTTTAAGTTTTAAGTTTACTTTTAGTTTTAAGTGACTTTGTATACATACCATATGGTATAAAATGTACAATAAAATGAATTTATTATTATTATTAATAACTGACAGATTTTTTTTTGGTTGACTGTTGGTTTGACAGAACTGACAGAAGGTTCTTAGTAGATTTAATAATCGTGCATTGGTAGTCAAGTGGTTAACGCGCTAATCTGGTATATCAGGTAGCCTAGGGATCCGTTGGTTCAAATCCCAGTGCATGAATTTTTCCTCATTAATTTGCGTTTGTGACTACTTAATAATAAGACTCTGAGGGTTAGGCGGTAGAAAATGCTTTGAGTATTAACCTCGCCTGGTGGTTACCTTCCACTAAAGAGTATTATTATTCTGTTCCGGTAACTCAGTGGTAAAGGCCGCACTCTGTGAATCCAGAGATAACGGAGTTCGCGGGTTCGAAACCCAGCCGGGACATGACAAGTTATCCTCCCACTTGGGATTTTTACCGCATAATAATATGTCTTGAGCTTACTGCTGGAATAATGGGACTTAATAGTCCTAATCGGGCAGTATAAACAAGGCGATATTATTATTATTATTTTAGCTCAGAACATTATTATTAGTACTAGCACTCACCTTTATCACACAAATCTTTCAGAGCCATCTGGTACTTGGTGCAGCCCGCGCGGTCCAGCCATCTCTTGCAGAAGGCCAGAGTGCCGAAGTTCTTGTTCACTGTGTTCAGGAGGGACTTGGAAGATGCCAGTCTGGTGAGGGAGTTAAGAAGGGTGATTTAGAGACGGTCAACTTTTACATCCTTTCATTCTATGGAAAAGTACTTTAACAAAGAAGGCTATAAAAAAAAACACAAAATAAAAAAGATAAAGGAAAAAGTTTATGCTGATTCAATTCAGTCTGGTGAGAGAGTTAAGGGTGATTTAGAGACTGTCAACTTTTACATCCTTTCATTCTATGGAAAAGTACTTTAACAAAGAAGGCTATAAAAAAAAACACAAAATAAAAAAGATAAAGGAAAAAGTTTATGCTGATTCAATTCAGTCTGATGAGAGAGTTAAGGGTGATTTAGAGACTGTCAATTTCCACATCCTTTCAATCGAGGTGCAGTACTTTAACAAAGAAGGCTGGTAGTCGAGTGATTAACGCGCTACTCTGGTAATCCAGGTAGCGTAGGGATCCGTTGGTTCGAATCCCACCCAGTGCATGATTTTTTTCCAATTAATTTGATTTTGTGACCACATAATAATGCTTTGAGCATTAACCTCGCCTGGTGGTTACCTTCCACTAAAGAGTGTTATTATTATTCTTATAAGGCTATAAAAAAAAACACAAAATAAAAAGATAAAGGAAAAAAGTTTATGCTGATTAAATAAGGGAGGTTAGTTGATAGCATGGATACTCAGAACTATTACCTGATGATGAGAGCAAATGAGCTCGAAACAGCTGTTCAGGTATGTATGATATTCTTGTCAATGATTTTTTTTTTTTTTAGTTTCGAGTTGAAAATCCTATTTTTTGCAATTCATAACTACCTCTTATTAAGAGTTTATTTTGTTTAAAAAATTTTTAGTTCCTAAAATGCGAAAAATCAATATCCTGGACAGCAACTCTGGGATTGTCTGACGTGTTTTCTTACCTCAGGGATACATAGGAGGCGTCATAGTTCTTCATGTAGTGGGACACATCCATATCATCGTGTACCATCATCCCCTTGCCGGTGGAGCTCTCATGAATATTTAGATCTCTAGAACCAGTTCTCACCTCAGGGATACATAGGAGGCGTCATAAGGCGGTTTTTTTAATTGAACGAAGAGCCTGAACGAGACCGAACAGTCAGCTCTGGTCAACCAAAATTTGAAGAATAAAAAACAGTGATTTTTGGAACTCTGGTTTGATTACATTAAATATATCGGTGTTTGTATACATTTTGCATTTGAAATTGTCCACTTCTTCTTCTTCTTACCGAACCAAAAGCCATGACCGAACGAACGAGCCAGTCCTTACCTCAGGGATACATAGGAGGCGTCATAGTTCTTCATGTAGTGAGACACATCCATATCATCGTGTACCATCCCCTTGCCGGTGGAGCTCTCATGAATATTTAGATCTCTAGAACCAGGCCTTACCTCAGGGATACATAGGAGGCGTCATAGTTCTTCATGTAGTGGGACACATCCATATCATCGTGTACCATCCATCCCCTTGCCGGGTGAGCTCTCATGAATATTTAGATCTCTAGAACCAGTCCTTACCTCAGGGATACATAGGAGGCGTCATAGTTCTTCATGTAGTGGGACACATCCATATCATCGTGTACACTCCCCTTGCCGGTGGAGCTCTCATGAATATTTAGATCTCTAGAACCAGTCCTTACCTCAGGGATACATAGGAGGCGTCATAAGTGGACACATCCATATCATCGTGTACCATCCCCTTGCCGGTGGAGCTCTCATGAATATTTAGATCTCTAGAACCAGTCCTTACCTCAGGGATACATAGGAGGCGTCATAGTTCTTCATGTAGTGGGACACATCCATATCATCGTGTACCATCCCCTTGCCGGTGGAGCCCTCATGAATATTTAGATCTCTAGAACCAGTCCTTACCTCAGGGATACATAGGAGGCGTCATAAGTGGACACATCCATATCATCGTGTACCATTCCCTTGCCGGTGGAGCCCTCATGAATATTTAGATCTCTAGAACCAGTCCTTACCTCAGGGATACATAGGAGGCGTCATAAGGCGGTTTTTTTAATTGAACGAAGAGCCTGAACGAGACCGAACAGTCAGCTCTGGTCAACCAAAATTTGAAGAATAAAAAACAGTGATTTTTGGAACTCTGGTTTGTTTACATTAAAGATTTCGGTGTTTGTTTACATTTTGCATTTGAAATTATTCACTTCTTCTTCTTACCGAACCAAAAGCCATGACCGAACGAACGAGCCGGTCCTTACCTCAGGGATACATAGGAGGCGTCATAGTTCTTCATGTAGTGGGACACATCCATATCATCGTGTACCATCCCCTTGCCGGTGGAGCCGAAAGTTTCGATGGCGTAGAACTCGTTCTCCTCCATGAGCGTGCCTTCGCCTCCTTTCACGATGGGCACTGTCTTACCCGCGTGGATACCTGAAGTATGAGAGAAACAAAGGGTCCAATGGGGCTGAGGTGTATGGGCAGGCAACCCAAACCTATAAGAAGACTTGGCTTTATGAAATGAGAGAAATATTACTTCAGATAAA
Source organism: Bactericera cockerelli (assembly GCA_024516035.1). Taxonomy (NCBI): domain Eukaryota; kingdom Metazoa; phylum Arthropoda; class Insecta; order Hemiptera; family Triozidae; genus Bactericera; species Bactericera cockerelli. Next base: position 8,738,457 of record CM044957.1, read on the forward strand.
TTTCTAATATTAGAAAGTATTGTGTTGTGTTTCTTTCTTCTTTTTACTTAAACCTTAAACTTGAGGTGAAAAATTTCACATTGTATAGGAAGGGTACACCCTCTCCTTGTTAATGATATACATTACCTATTAGGTTTTTAAAAAAAATTGAGGGGAAAAAAAACAATAAAAATTACTAGGTATTTACAAGCAGTACTCACGATAAGAGTCAATGGAGTGCCCATTGAGGTTCCGGATGGACTTGACCTGGTAGGTCTTGCCGTCTATCTCTACCTCATATGATTCCATCACCTCCTGGATGGCAGCTCCCACCTCACACAGTGGCACATCTATACCAGCCGCCTGGGAAATACAAAACAAAAATCAAATGAAAATGGTTTGATTTGATTTTATTCTTTATTTAGTACAATTATATATACGAGTATCTCCTTGCCTTTATCCCAAATTAGTTCATGTTGCTATTGGGGTGGGCATTGTTCCACTTCATGGTTGAGGTTGGTAGGGTGGAGCACTTTTTTATATGGCTGGATGCCCTTCCTAATGTTTTGACCATGTTTTTTTTTCTGCAATTACCTTTTATCAGAGAATATTTAATAATTTGATATCTACACTAATCTACAGGGTGCTCCACCATGGGACACACAATAATAATAATAAGACTCTTTATTTGACATTAAAGTTTTACAATAAATGTAAAAAGGGCGCGACACAAATATTTATGTTGTTGTTAATAATAATATATAGGTAATGAATTTTCCATTTTATTTCCCATCACCCACCTTGATTCCTGTGTTAGTGGCATCCCTCACAGCCTCGATCAGTCTGTCGTACTTGTTGTTGTAGGCCAAAGTAAATGCACAGTCAATGATGCGGCCTGTAAATAATGCAACAGAAACAGTGAATTGTCAGACTAGCAAGACGGTTTTTTTCTAACATCTAGAAATTCTAGGTCATTCGAGACAAGGGTTTTATCCTCTATTTGCTGAATACTCACAAAGAAGCAACCCACATTAACCTCACCAAGCATGGGTTGGGCCGGAAATGACAGCCTTGTGTTACTTGATTGTTACTTCATCAGAAAGAGAATTTTCTAGGAAAATCGCCAAGAGCAAAGGATCAAACTCTCAGCCACAAGCAGTAAAAGTTATAATGTTTGTGTTAATCACTTTTGTGATAATGATTACTCAAACCCACACACTGCTTTTTTGCTATCTTGTGACTCAAATCACCAACCTCCAGTTTACAAACCCATCACCGTATCTTTCATGCTACTGAAATTAGTTACTACAAGCAGTAGTCACAACCATTAACACGTTCAGCGCCATAAACCCATACGGTGGCTTTTTTAGAAATAGAGCTGGTACCAAAAACCCACATGGGGGCTTTATTGATTTTATTGACTGGTTCCGTCAACCCCCCCTGGGTATTTGAAAGATGTGAAGAGTTACTGTACACTAAACCCCTATAGGGCTTTTATTTCAATGTATTTTTTATGGGATTATGATTGTCCTGGAACAGAGCTACAACTTGATATACTTGTCAATTTGAAAAAATATGTTGATTTTGGGTGAACAAGGTTGGCACTGAACAATAAGTCATATGAAATATTGCGGCGATGAACGTGTTAAACCACAGAGGCTGGTTTATGAAGGTACTATTACCCTTATATGTCTTGCAGCCAGCCACAGACCACTTCTTTTATGTATTTTAATAGTGTGTTTTGTCTTATTAAATAAAAAGGTTCAATTAAATGGGAAATAGTGCCAATCCCTTAGTTTCCTGTTCATCCAGGATTTACTGTAGTTACCATTGATGTGAGTGCCAAAATCAATTTTGGTAATGTCGTCAAACTCGAGCACAGTTTTGTCTCCATTGTTGGGTGTGTAGTGAGCCGCACAGTGGTTCCTCGAGCACCCTGTAGGAAAAGCAAGGCCAGCCTTGAGGCCATCCTCTCCAATGAGAAGCCGGGAGTACTTCTCCAGCTCTTCAACGATTTCTATCATTGTCATGCCCGGCTTTATCCAGCCCATCATGTGCTTCCGAACCTGGGAAACGAACATTGCAAACTTTGAAAAAGGAGATTTCTTGGAAGCCTAATTTATAAGAAGCTAGGAATAAAATAAATTAAAGGTTTTTTTTTTAAGAAAGAAAAAAAAAATAGAGAAATGTTATCCACCATGATAAACACCATGTAGTGTAGTGGTGTAGCCATGTAGTGCACTAAACAATCTAAACATGCAGCTTGCAGGCACAGTAACCTGTATTGAAATCCCAGCTGGGTGAAAAACAATTGTTGTTGTTAGAAGCATGGCTACAGCTGGGGAATATAATGTGATGGTCTCTATCTAACTCTAGTAGCCTGAACTACATATTCTTATGTGCAATCAATGATTGTGAGAACTTGGGCTTTTTCTTTTAAGACAATAAACCCTTGGAAAAACTTCAAGTTAGCCAAGCTGGTTAGGGTTGGCTAGTCTGTATTATGTTTAGTTGTCTTGTGAGACATTAGTAGATATAATCCCTGTCAAAAGTCCACTTCTTTTTTTTTTTTTTTTTCTTCTTTTTTTCAATTTTCAGCATCTGCCTTAAATCAATCAATCTTCAAAGTGAACAAATAGTAATACAATGTAGTATTTGTTCACTTTATACTTAATTTAAAATAATAATAAAAATAGAAAAGATTAGAAAAACAAACAGAAAAGATAAAAAAAAGGCCAGTTTTTTTTGAGTTTTTTTTTTTTTTTTTGAAGAGTAAGTAATAATGCTTTTTCTTTGTGTTATTATGTCACAATTTTAGTGGGTAGCGCAGAATCATAGGACTTTACCACTTTAATTTACAATATCTTGTATTATTTTTTTGCCTAAGATTCTGCCACTGGTTGCTGCTTCACATTAAAGCAGCTACTCATTTTTCCTCACGAGGTATGAGTGGACCCCGAACATCCAAGTACAGAACAGAAAAAATCCTCCCCCGCTGGGAATCGAACCCAGGTCACCATGTGTGCAATGCCTAGCGCGCTAACTCGCTCTGCCACAGTGACTACTTGAAGAGTAAGTAAATAGAATACAAACCTGCCTATGGGCTTCTGCTGCCTGTCTTGCTTCATTGTACATATCATTATGAAGCCGATCAATTGCTTTCTTTTCTTCACTTGTAAACCTGTCCTTCCCTGTTCTTCCGTCTTTCAGAGTTGGGTACTCCATCTCTTGCCCCACAGGATAGTTGCCTGTGGAATGGATAAATGTTAATAAGAATAAACTTCATTATTAGAACAATTTGTTATACCATTTAAAATTTAGACTGAAATTATTAGTAAATGACAACCATTGCAAAATGATTTTGGTATAACTGAAAAGAGCTTGTATTAACTCAATGAAAAGCACAGACTCTCTTCAGGGTCTTCTTTCATATGGTGTATGGTGTTTACACTAACCTCCTGCTACTACAGATTCAGAGGAAAAGTGAGGAATCATACTCTACTTAAGATTACAGGATATAGTTCATCATAATTACCATCAGGGAATAGATGAGACACCGGGATGCTTGGTGGACTCGTCTGCTGTGGCACTCCATTGGTAACTTTTTCTTCACCCGTTGCTGCAGTCTTGTTTTTTCTTCTCTTCTTTTTCTTCTTAGTTGCTTCTTCTCCCTTGTCTTCCGTTGTGTCATCATCAAGATGACACTCTTCCAACTGCTCAGAAATACCATTTCCTTCTACAGGAACATCTGCAGCAGCTTCACCCGCACCTAAAATAAATTAGATCACGTGATGCTAAATCTACAGGGACCCAGCAGTTCAGTCTTGACCCAGCCTTTAGATTGTCAGCATGAAAGACAGGTAGTCCCATTCTGTTTTGATGTGTCATGTCTATTATTATTATACACTTTTACCTATTTGGTAAATTGTTTAATTCAAATCTCTCTTGAATAATTTACAGCTTGGTATTATTTCAATATACCTATCCAACTTCTATACCTAGTAAATACAAGCAATCATTTATCATTATTGTAATATATCTATGCAGGGCTACAAACTATCATTATACTTTCTGCAGATCATTCTTAAATTATAATGCATATTTATTGTATTAATGTACTGATAATAGTTATTATCTTGAAGATAAGAGCCAATCCTAACCTAACTTTCTCAGAATGCCTCATGATACTCCCCAAACTCCTCTTCTTATCAGATTTCTTATCACTGTTATCACTCACCAGCTTTCTTTTTCTTCTTCTTCCTCTTCTTCTTCTTGGACGCCTCGGTGGCTCCATCCTCCACATCTCCATCTTCCATTTCCTCATTCAGCACTTCTTCGTTGACCACTTTCTGGACTGACTTGCCTACCTCGTCCAACACAGCAGCCATTGTGAATTCCTGGCCTGTGTTGCCTCACAGAAAGCCTCGCGGGCAGAAAATACACTGGGATTTAGAAAATTGGTTTGGTCTAGTTGAAAATTTTGTTTTGCGCCGAACAATAACCAAACCTGATATTGACCAATTTTCCTGACTAACCTGACTTCCTAATTTTAAAATTTTAAATCCTGAAATCTTCTTTCATTACACGGTTGCCGGATGAAAAGACGTTCCATTGTTTTTAGGGTTTTTCATAAACAGCTGTGACGACTTTTTTATTGTGAGGGTTTTTCTAGAAAAACAATCTTTTAATTTCAGTTTTTAACGTTCTTCACAAAACATTTAAATTTTTAAACCAACCTTCCTTGATTGCGATTGCGAATTTATTGCAATTAAAGGGTTAGGGGGGGGGGGGGGTTGTGAGTGTTCAAATAAGCTGAGCATCCGAAAACGCTGCAAAGGAGGTTTGGAAAATAGTTGAACCAGAACCATGTGTAAACCTGGTTCTTCCTAGTGTGCGTCGGAGAAACGAACAACTGGAACGAGACGGCCCGAAGTTCACCAAACAAGAAAGTAACCGACCGTAGCATTGCCACCCCAAAGAAAAAAATGTTTCAGAGAAGACTATGGACAACGCGAAGCCAGCACCGGCCAGTGTCTTAAAACATGTAGCTGCGGCGGCAAAATCCCATGTGAGCAGCCGAGCCTTCAATTGATGAGAGGAAAAACTAAAGTTACTCGAGTTGCGAGAAAGTCTAGGTGAAAACCTATTATATACACATATTTCTTAGAACACACCATTATGCGAGAATCGGAGGGGAAAAAAGGGTGCACTCGTAGAAGGGAGATGCTAAAATGGATGAGAACCAAAAACACCGGGTTGCTGTGAAGATTTTTGAAATTGGGTCACTTGAGCTAGGCTTAAGGGGTGTTAAAATCTGAGCATTTGCACGAACGAAATTAATGCACTATTAATTTCACATCGATCTCATCCAGTCAGAAGGGAACTGCGAAAAGACATGATTACCTATGTATCTGGGATGACAATTGGATGGACAGAATATCGAACCAGTTTTTGTATAGTGGCATGAGCTACGCCGATTTTTTGTGATAATCTGCAGATCTCTAACAGGATCAGTACATAAAAATATGGTTCCTGTGTATCAGGTAGGTATGTCTTTTTCAATAATAAATTATTTAACAAAATTGCTAACACAACTATTCCCAGATCGTCTTGGCCCTTGGTATTATTTGTCTGAGTAATTTGATGCGGGACCAACCATCGTGTCATGTGGGGATTTTTGGGTTCTTCATCTTTTTCAAGCCTCTTTAAACCCTTTTAAAATTGGCCGGCTAAGCTGGCTAAGTGGTAATTCCTGTCAGTTGCCTCGTATATGATAGGAGGAACAGTCTATTGTACTTTCTCCCCGGGCAACTTGTTATGTATACGGGTTCTTTGTGTTAATACTGTCGTAAACTTAGTGGAAATCGCAGAGTTACGAGACACCAAATATCATCATTTGCTTAATAACTCATTGCTTGCTCGTAATGACGCTACTGGTCGTTCTCCATCTGCTCACAAAGTATGAGTGGATCTTTATTTCTGTCTTTCAAGACAGACTGAGAAAGCAAAGATGCGAGTGAGTGATCAATGATCAGCGCTACTCAAAAGTGATCTCCGAGTGCGAGGGTGGTGTCTTTAATGTTGTAGGAAATTCCTTATGTATGGAGCTGTATTATTAATCATCATCATTTTATATTAATAATAATCATTATTACTGTCATGAACATCATAAACATGCTCGTCTTCATAAGAACACTAATGAGATCGCTTTGTTCCAGGACGAAATCCGACTCGAAGAGCTGCCAATGTCAGGTTTGGTTTTATGAAGTTCGAAAGCTAGTATATCTTCTTTTTTTCGTTTAATGTGGCTTTCAACTGAATGGTCAGTCATATGATGACGGGGGTTTTACCCTCCATTCGCAGGAAACTCACAAACCTGCTACCCACAACCCACATTAACCTCACCCAGCCTGGGTTGGGCCGGAACCAACGGATCTCTACGCCACCTGGAATATCAGACTAGCGCGTTAATGACTTGACTAATTGACTATTACCAGTGCACTTCATCTCGCTGAACGTTGCTGAGCTTCGGTAATCCTACTAGAACCAGTTGATAATTTTACTTGAAATTTTGAAAAAGCTGAAAAATTAGAGGGACTTGAGATTTGGTATTGACTGGAAACTTTGGAATTATGTGCTTGGTCCAATATTTTTAGAGATTTATTTTTAAGCATCGATATGTCTGCATTTCACTATGGGGGTCTTTTCATAAATTCCAATGTGCTGCGTCCTTCCTTTAAAATGTTTGCACCCCATTGGCTCACTCCTCATGTCCAAAAACGTCCGTTGCTTTTATTAGAAAGCTTAGCAGTTGTTATCAGGTGTTTTATGGATTCAGAGTAATGAGTGTGAGTGCTGGAAACTCGAGGTGGATGCGAGAGGCCGCTTCCTAACTCCGGGCCTGTCTTCTTGATTTCGAAAGCTTTTACAACACTTCACAACACAGCACCCACCATCTCAATGTCGCTGAAAAGCTCACCGGCTTCATGTTTTTGTTAATTTCTTTAATTACTTATATTGATGTATGAATTACTTCCGATTATATCAAGAGATCAGAAGTACTTACGTAGGTAACTTAGGGCCGAATTTTCTTTTTGACACTTTACCTTTTTTTCTTTTTTTTTCCTATTAGGCACTTTAACCAATTTGATTATTGTACGTATGGTCTTCTTAGAAAAGTCATCAGTGAGTCCAATTATTCTTCTATTCAGTCTTCTGCTTCTTCACGTTATGCCCGTGTCATTCACAATATAGGTACTTCATAATTATCTATTATAATCACTATAGGTAAGTAAAGTACATATTCTTTCTATTAATCGAGCCACTTCTTCTGTGGCATTCCTCAAGTCACAAGTGCTCCCCGGGTGGTGCTAAATGGGCAACACTCTGTCCAAGGTTCAACACAGGGGGCTTAGGCTGAAACTGTGCTCTCTGGACAAAATGGCTTGCATGATCGTCAAGACAGCCCCTTAAATCATGCTAGCGCAAATTGGCCAATCCCCAGTTTGCCTGAAAACAACGCATTACAAGTATCTTAAGATAGAAAACCGGGCGGACACTTACACCTACGGTTGAAGGGGCAGAATGAATTAAATATATAATCGCACCACTGGTTGCTCTCCATAAATAAGTAACTCCTCATTTTTCCTCATCCCGTACATCCAAGTAAAAATCAGAAGAATTCTCACCCTGCTGGTGATTGAACCCAGGTCACCTTCCGTGCCAGACTAGTGCGCTACACCCCCTACAGTCGGCTTATACCTTTCGGCCACTGTGACTATACATTTTATCGCCTAATGAATACGATGTGATGAAAGTCCTTATAGGTACAACAGTACTTAGCTAAATTAGTGCAATCTTGCACTAACTTTCAAACTATCCGAGGAAAAAATAATGTTTTATAAATACCACCCAGAACCAATACTAGAAAACTCGATAGCAATACTGTATTGGGATTCGACGGTTGTTACAGATCGAAGAATTGAAGCCAACAGACCCGATATTATACTGGTGGACAAAATCAACAATTCGGTCAAACTATTTTTTTTTTTTTTTTTTCCGTAGGGCGCTTTAACACTGATTGCCAGGTCGTTCGCGCCAAGGTCAAACTAATTCGATATTGCCATTCCAGCCGATCATATATAACATATTAAATTCAACAGCTCTCAAGATCCACAAATACCAAGATCGGGCTGTGGAAATATCAAACATGTGGAACATAGAGATTGTAGAAACCATCCCCGTCATCATATCCACAAACAGAGTAATTCATCGCAGTTTCTACACTCACACAAAGAAAATCAACCTGCCTTCTCGAAAATTGTCGCCTGCTCAGAAGATTCCTGTCCCACTCATCATAATATCAACATCTCCTCATCAGCAATTGAATACTTCTACGTTTCCTACTGCTAGCCCATAGAATAATATTATTTTATTACCATAATATGTATAAATATGAGAAAATAAAACGAAATAATAATAATAATAATTGTGAATGTGCACTGGTAGTCAAGTGGTTAACGCGCTAGTCTGGTAATCCAGATACCGAAGGGATCCGTTGGTTCGAATCCCACCCAGTGCATGTTTTTCTTCCTCATTAATTTGAGTTCGTGACCACATAATAATAATACTCTGAGGGTTAGGTGGTAGTTAATGCTTTGAGCATCAACCTCACCTGGTGGTTACCTACCAGTAAAGGGTGTTTTTATTATTATTATTAAAATTATTATTATTATTATTCACGAGGAAGTGATGTGTCCTGAACAAGCCGTGGATTTTCATCCCTACTGATTTTTTCTCTTTTGACTTATTCGTTTCTCTTTGTAGACAAGAGAAACACAGCATGATCTTCGCAAGTTTTTTTTTTTTTACACAAAGAGTGACAAGTACTGACAGATCAGCCCTGCTGTAGGTTTTACGATTTATGTATTAAAAAATGTATTAGTCCAAGCAACTCTGATTGGAGTTTCCCAGTGAGAAATTCCGACAAAAATGTTTTTGTAGCGTATCTGTAATAATATATGAGAAAGTGTACTGATAGTCAAGTGGTTAACGCGCAAGTTTGGTAATCCAGCTAGTGTAGGGATCCGTTGGTTCGAATCCCACCCAGTGCATGAATTTTTCCTCATTCATTTGAGTTTGTGACCACATAGGTAATAATAATAAGAATAATAAGACACATAATAATATAGCACTATTTATTCTAAACTATACTTATGGGCGAAAAATGGCAAAAATATATTGGTTTCTTGCAAATACCAATTTCTATTTTTTTTTTTTTTTTTTCTTGATAATCTATTTGATTCTTATCAAAATTCGCTTTTGATGTATTTTATTTTCGCACCAAGAATACCTAGGGTCAAGGGGGGTATTTACGAACAGGGGGTAATTACGAACAGTGGTCATTGTACCTAAACAGGATAAGATATTTCGAATCTGGTGGTTGAATACTATTATTTTGAATTGTTTTTACAGGTTGAACACGAGTTTTCGATAGTATTTATTTACAGTTGTAGTTAGTAAGCTAGTGAAAATAGATCTATCAAAAAAATTGTTTTTTGAAGTTTTTGATTTTTTTAAAACAATTTTTTAGGTAAGTGTTACTTGAATTTTTATCATTATTTTACTTTTAATTATTGATAAGCATGTTTTTGGTTATTATTTTACAAAAATAATTGTTTTAACCATTTTTTAAGTTATACTTTTTGGGTGTTCTTAATTACCCCCGCATTATTTTGCTATGGGGTAATTACGAACGCATATTTTGGGTGTTTGTTTTACCCTATAACTTTTTTTTGTATTTATCAAAACACTCAGAATGACCCGGAACTACAAGATGAAGAAACCACCTCCTTTGTATACAGAAGCACAAATGATATCTGCTATCGTATTAGATGTTTTTAATGGCAACCTGGCTGTCAGAAGAGCAACGGCAGTGTTTTGAGATTCCGCAAACCAAAGTAGAATTTTCCAAACGTAAGGCTCAAAATCCTGAAATACTGGGAGGTTGTAAGAAGTACCAAGATATTAGTACCCTAATGTATTGGACCCAATGAAGGTATTTGTGTACTTGAACATAGCAAAAGAAAGGAAGAAAAATGAAAGTGTAGAAAACGAAAAGAAATATAGGGGGAACAGTTTCAAAAAAGAAGAAAAAAATGAAGGTTAAAAGAAGACAAATCTGAGATTGACAATGACCTAGAAACTATTGATAAGACCAAAATCTGTAAAAAAAAAATTAAAAAATATATAAAACACCTTTCAAAAGCTCTCATAATTAACTATTACTATTATTATGCTTTTATTACCAGCCTCCGTGGCGTAACGGTTGTGACTACTGCCCGTAGTCCAGAGATCCTTAGTTCGATTCCCGGTTGGAGCAGACTTTTCGCACAGAAAATTCTGTCCCCTCCGAACATGTGAGGCTGGCGATTCCGGCCCCACCCAGGCTGGGTGAGGTTAATGTGGGTAGCTAGTACGATTCCCAGCAAATGGACGGTGAAACCCCCGTCCTGCCTACCTCAAGTCAGGATGTTAAAACCAAATAGAATCAATGGGCATGAAAGGAGCCTAGACATTGGATCTGGGCGTCCATATAATCCTCTCACCACCGTGATTTAGGTATCTATACCTATCTCACGGACACGAAATTATTATTATTACTATTATTTGCAAGATAGAGATACCCTATTTGATAAGAGCTGACTACCTTCGTGGTTAGGATTCAAACCACTATCCTGTGTGTCCATAAACTTTGCATATTGTCATACAGGTGGCTAAAGACACAAAGTACAATTTTGGTGTATTATTTGTACATAAAAAGCACATATTGCAATTAAAAAGTTCGTTTTTAATATTGTATAATGTGTTCGCATTTACCCCCGTCAGGCGGGGGTAAATGCGAACAGGCGGGGGTAAATAAGAACACCACTAAACAGATACTACAGTATGCACAAAACTATTTATAATGCACCATTAGAATGCTAAATAAGTCTATATACCAAAAAAATCACAAGACATGGATTTTACAAAAGCAACTCAGGGTTACAGATATGTTTATAAAATGTAGCTCAAAATCGTTCGTAATTACCCCCCTTGACCATTAATAACTACTAATAAAGAATAACTATAATTTATTATTATTATAACAACCTGATCAAACCTACTTGTGTTTGATAATACCTAGCTATACTAACCTATTGTACAAGTACCTATTATCATTATTTTCGATTGCATGATCGTCGAAATTTGATCTCACATGCCTGTACTATAAGTCATGACTGCATCACAAATGGTGATATAATGAACAACTTTGGAAATGTGAGAATTTCGAAAGTCGGTATCACTTGGCTGTCCTTTGATATTAAGACGAGTATGCCAATTGAAAATCAAGTAGGTATGTACCTACGTACCACAAAATATTAGGGACGGTTGACGGAAAAAAATCGACAATACGATAAAAGTGCCATTAGCTTTTGTTGAAATCTTTTGATGTGTCACAGAATTATTTTGACGTATTTTTCTTCTTTTGCCTTTTTCCAAACCTAGTTGGGGTTGTCATTGTTCAACCTCTTTCTCATGGTTGAGGTTGGTTGGATCTAGCACTCTTACTTCCACATTTTGCGGCTGGATGCTTTTCCTAACGCCTACCCTCTTGCGGGGACCACAAACATGGGTTTGATGGCAGAGATTGCCTCAGGGAATAATCACGCTCTTTGTCAATATTATTCTTGTCAATAACAAGTTATTATATTATTATTATATAATTATATTATTAATGATTTGTGTTTATGTCTATTGGCCTGACAAATCCTGAATCTGTCTAACGTCGCCCAGCGAGAGTGACTATTGAATTGTATTGTTCTACGTGGACTATTCCCTCTCAAAAAGAGTCAACACTGAGCGTCGACTTCTCGGTCTTGAGAGTAAGTTTTTTTTTTTTTTAATAAAGCTATTTAAATGTGCTCTGGTAGTCAGTCAATTGGTAACCGCGATAATGTGATAATTCAGGTAGCGTAGGGATGCGTTAGTTCGAATCCCACCCAGTGCATGAATTTTTCCTCATAAGACTCTGAGGGTTAGGTGGTAGAAAATGCTCTGAGCATTAACCTCGCCTGCTGGTTACTTTCCACTAAAGAGTGTTATTATTATTATCATAGTTGTGTAAGTCACTTTCGGGATATCACAACTACTCAAATTCGCTTTACTAAATCTACTCTGAAACCGGGACTTGAACCACCAATCTTATCGATCAAGCTACTGAGGTCTGTCGGTCTTAAGAGTGCCATGAACGTAGATAAGTAATACCCCGAAGTAATGTCATACGGTTCCGGGGTCATAAATGTGAGGTGTAAGAGGAAGGGTTTTGGTGGGTTCGGATATCCGCGTGCCATCATATCAATCCCACCCACACTCCCACAAGAAATACTCGCTTTGGGGGTCTTATCGAAGATTTCCAACCTCTAAGAAAAAAAAAAAAAAAAAAAAAAAACGTAGATATAATTCTAAGGGTATTTTTCTAGGGTTAAGGGTCGACTTGTAAGAAAATATGATTAGAAGAGCAAGACCGGGGTCGCCATCATTCAAATCGAACTTCAGGATTGCACTGTGATTGGTTGAAAGCCCGACTTTCAGGACAGTCTGACTTACGTACTTTGTTGATCAAGTTGTAATCCTATTTTAAAATTCGACCCTATAGTTATCACATCTCTTTCTCTCAAATGCCTACTCCAATCTTAAGTTTCAAGAGCGCGCGATTAGCTCAGTGGTTAAGCACTCGCTTGCCATGCGGAAGGTCCCGGGTTTGATCCCCCGTGCCGACAAAAATGTGTATTCTTAATTTGGTTTACAATTGTTTGTAAGGGATACCTTCCGGTGCGCTCGTGTTGACCAAGCACCTAATTGGGAAGTATTGTGTCACTTCTCGCCCATCAGACGGGAGGCATACTACGGGATGGGTAGGCTACAACATAGACCACAAGCGTCTACAGTAGCTTCTGTTTCATGGCTACGAAATAAAAACGGCTGTGAAAGAGGAAACACTCATCTTTTTTTAAAAAGTCTAGTGTCTCTATGTCTTCTTAGGTGTCCCCTTGATAACCTGAAACCTGCATAGGTATTATTTATAATTGAAACCTGAATGATAAATAATTATAATGATAAACTGCTCTCTCTTTCGTTTCTATGCCTCACACTCTCTCTTCTTTATTTTTCACACACACCCACTCTCTTTCTCTTTTATCTGTCTTCCCCTGCATTTCTTTTCTCTCTCTCTTAATCCTTATTTCTATGTATGTTTCTCTCTCTCTCTCTCTCTCTCTCTCCCTCCATCTCCCTCAAGTATAGGTATTCTCAGTAGTCGACTCAGTGTCTCTTGACATTCAAAATGTTGGCTGTGCAAGTTTGCACCCCGCGACACCCTCTCTACCTTACTCTCCACTCTGAGGCCTCTTATGCAATACCCCCTCTACCCCACTCTCTACTCTAAGGCCTCTTTCGCAAAACCCTCTCTACCTCTCTTGGGCCTCTTATGCGGAGGACTGCTTAGACTAGCTACTTTGAGCATCAAAGGGTAGAACGTCAGAGAGGCTTAGAGTGAGTGAGAAATAGAGAATATAGAGATAGAGAGAGACATAGTTAGAAGGAGAGAGAGAGGGAAAGATTGACAGTAAGTGAGAAATAAAGAGAGGGACATAAAAACGGAGTAAGGAAGAGTGTGTCAATCTAAAAATGGTGTTTGAGAGAGAGAAAGATAAGAGAGAGAGATACAGAGAAAAGGAGATACAGAGAGATGAAATGAAAATAAGAGAGATAGAGAGAAAAGGCGAGAGAGGCATACGGAGAGTAAAGGAAAGAGAGATAGATAGAGAGAAAAGGATTGATTGGTGGTAGAGAGAAAGGGAGAGATAGAGAAAGATATGGCAGGAGAAAGAGATACCAGGATAGAAAAAGAGAGAGAGCGAGCGATAGAAAGAAAATATGAGAGAATTAGAGAGGCATATAGAGAAAGACAGAGATATGAAAGGTGAGAAAAAGAGAAAAAAGAAGAGAGGGATAGAGAGAAGAGGAGAGAGAGATAGAGACAAAAAGAGAGAGATATGGTAAGAGACATACCCATACATAAGAAAAAAAGAAGAGAGAAAAAGAGAGAGCTATGGCAAGAGGAAGAGAAGTCAAGAGAGAGATATTTCAGAAGACAGAAATAGTAAGAAAAGAAGAGAGAGATATGACAAGAAAAAGAGAAATCAAGAGAGAGATATTTCAGAAGACAGAAATAGTAAAAAAAGAAGAGAGAAAAGGAGAGGGATATGGCAAGATAAAGAGAAATCAAGAGAGAGAGATTTCAGAAGACAGAAATAGTAAGAAAAGTGGAAAAAAAGAGAAAAAAAAGAGAGAAAAGGAGAGAGATATGGCAAGAGGAAAGGAAATCAAGAGAGAGAGATTTCAGAAGAGAGAAATAGTAAGAAAAGAAGAGAGAAAAGGAGAGAGATATGGCAGTAGAAAGAGACCTCAGGAGAGAAAAAAGAGAGAAAAATTTTAGAAGAGAGAAATATTAAGAAAAGAAGAGAGAAAAGGAGAAAGATATGGCAGTAGAAAGAGACCTCAGGAGAAAAAAGAGAGAGATTTCAGGAAAGAGAAATAGTGAGAAAGGAAGAGAGAAAAGTAGAGAGATATGGCAAGAGGAAGAGAAATCAAGAGAAAACAGAGAGAGAGAGAGAGATTTTAGAAGAGAGTAAAGAGAAAGAGGGTGCAATCAGAGGGGTGTTAGAACAAAAGGATTGAAGTCTCCAGGACCTTGGAACGGGTGGAGGGAAGCTTCGTCAAGTCCCAATACGTGATTCAAGAGGTCTGACAACAATGGCCTGTATCACTCCAGTCTCTTGTGAGGCCACTTCCTGCCAACACTCCAGCATCCGTGAGCTTCCTACTTTGTGAGCAGATCCTTTTCAGAAACAATGTTCTTTGGTGCTCGCCCCCTGGCTAGGAATGAGAGACGTGTTATGATAAACGAGGTTTTTTTTTAGTAGAATCAGGGTTTCTTAACTCAAAACAGGATTTTTTAAACTCAAAACAGGAAAATATATTATAAGTTCTCAGGAAAAACTTATAACTATACACAAATCTTTGTAAAACAAATAAACATCGAAGGGTTTTCTATCTTCAGATTATTTCTATTAAAACAGGGGTTTTTAAGGGCGTCAATAATTTGTGTTATTTCATCCCCTAGCGAGACCTTCACCATACCATTAAGGCATTGGAGGCCAATAGCACCTAAAACGAAGGCTTAGGAGTCAGGCACTATGGCTGCCAGAAGCTTTCGCTATTACTTACCTCCTCTCGAGATACTTGTTTGCCATGCTGTAGGTTCTGGATTCGATCCCCAAAAACGACAAAAAAATTGTACATATTAAAAATGTGATTACAGTTTGTTTGTGAATGATACCTTATCTCTTGTTGACAGCAGATAAATAGAAAGTATTGTGTGCCTTCTCATTCTCACCCATCAGATGGGAGGCATACATATTATAGGCAAGCTACAAGACAGACCACAAAGCAAACAACAATAAGCCGTACCGGTTCTCGTAGGATCACCGAAGTTAAGCAACGTCCAGCGAGGTGAAGACTTCGTGATGCTAGCATTCCGGTCCAACCCGGGCTGGGTGAGGTTAATGTGGGTAGCACGTTTGTGAGTTTCCTGCGACTGGAGGGTAACACCCCCGTCAAGATATGACCATACAGTTGAAAGTGATGTTATGCCCAAATAAAAAAAATATATAATAGCTGCTATTTCATGATGGAAATCTCTTCCACGAAACACAAGAGATAGTTGAAGTCTGGTATACAGAGACGTTTTTGTTATACCTATAGGGTTCACTGTAGGGTGACCCGAGCTTGCTATAGGACAATTATTATTATTTTATTGAAGAAACATATGAATGCGCATGCGCACAGGTGCTTCAAACAAACGTCTCTACGGTCTCTGCATAACAAAATCAGCTGAAGGGACAAATGACCCAGGCATCCCTACAGTGAGGACTCTGCATACCAAACGAAATGTTATTTTTATGTTTTCGTAAATAAAAACATAGTTAAAAAGAGTGAGCACTGTGAAATTCCTCCTGTCTTCTCGTCTCATAATCTACCACCTCTTTTTTGCATATTGAAGAATCTCTCTTCTTCTTCTTCTTCCTCTTCTCTTTTGCTTCTTCTTCTTCTTTTCCTCTTCATTTAAGACGGATGATAATTATTTTCTAACCAGTGATATGCACAGCTCCCTTCTCCCTTTACTTTACCTTACCTCTCTCTCTTTCTTTGTCTTCTCTCTTTCTTTCATTCTCACTCTCTTCTTTTTATTTCTCTCTTTCTCTCCCTCTTATTTTGTGTCTCTTATTTCTACATTCTCTCTTTCATCTGTCATACTCTTTTTCTCTTTTTTTTCTCTCTCTCCCTCTTTTTCTCATCTTATCTGTCTTTTTCTCCCTTCCTCCTTCTCCGTTCCTTTTCCTCTCCTTATATATCTCTCTTGACCTCTCTCTCTCTTTCTCTTCCTCCCATTCTTTTTCTCTCTGTCTCTTTGTCTTTCTCCCTTTCCTCTTTCTCTCTGTCTCTTTGTCCGTCTTTCTTTCACTGTCCCTCACTTTCTCCATCTCCTTATTTTCTATCTTCCTTCTTTTCTTTCTCTCCCTCCATCTCCATCGCTCCCTCCCTCTCATTTTTTTCTCCCCTCAACCATTTCTCCCTCCCTCTCATTCTCTCTCCCTTCCTTCCTTCTCTCTCTCAAAAGACGTAAGAGACGTGACAGGAGACGAACAAGGAAGTGACTTTTCGTAGCCGTAATTAAAATCTTTCCGTAGAAAGTCTCCTTTTTAGTTTCCTCATCCTGTAGAAAGAAAAGTCTTGTAATCACACAAATTTTCGGAGGTCAGTTTTCAGCGCTAGAACATGGTTCAGATCTCGTTCATACGGCTGTCTGTTTGTCTGTCTGTCTGTAAACAAAATGGTTGCTGGAAAATTACCACACGAAAGTTACCTAGGCCTGATGCACTGCCATTCGCTCAAAACGGTAGACCATAGAAGTTAAAGATAACTGAGAACCTGGTACAGAGTGGTACAGTCTGGTACACAGACCAAATTATGTAGAGGTAGGCCACTGTGGGGTCAATCAAGGTGGTATTTAACTATCAATTTGCAAATCTGTTCAAACAGTAGAAGATGGGACATGTTTTTCACAAAAAATACAATAAAGATCATTTTTTTCTCGAAATTTTTAACCATTCCTCGCTTGAGAAAAAACACTGGCCAAGTCAATTTATAAAATTCACATCAACCGAATGAAAGCTGTAGGTAAAGGTAGAACATGGCTATAGGTATATATCATCTTCCTATTTACCTACGTTAACTTAAAATGTTTACGTAAAATTTTGGACAATGACCTTATCAATATATCAATTACCTTCGCGGGGATGATAAGGGATCGCCTTATTTTTTTCTCTCTCTCTCTCCTTGAAGCACTTTAACTAGGCTTTAAACCTGTCGTTCTTGCTGTTGACGATTTTCACCGAAAGATCACCGTTGTACGGGGATCAATGCACAATTGCACATCAATGCACAACCCCTCCTTAAATCTATCCTTGAGAGCCGGGCCAAGTTTCACAGTTTCACAGAGTCTACCTTACCTCTATGGCCATTCGAAACCTAGATGATTTTTGGCCTCGTCAACACATTGCCTCCATACTGCTCTATCTTGTGCTTCTTCTGTAGTGGTTCTCAAACTTCTGATATCTTTTAGATATTTTAGAACTTGATCAAACCATCTAAGTCTTGGTTTTCCTCTTGGTTTAGCTTCATCTGGGGTTTCTTTTAGTACTTTCCTTAGCTATTTTTTTTTTTTTTTTTTTAAAAGATGAGTGTTTCACAGCCGTTTTTATTTCGTAGCCATGAAACAGGAGCTACTGTAGACGCTTGTGGTCTGTGTTGTAGCCTGCCCATCCTGTAGTATGCCTCCCCTCTGATGGGCGAGAAGTGACACAATACTTCCCAATTAGGTGCTGGGTCAACATGAGCGCACCGGAAGGTATCCCTTACAAACAACTGTAACCAAATTAAGAATACAAATTTTTGTCGGCGCGGGGGTTCGAACCCGGGACCTTCCGCATGGCAAGTGAGTGCTTAACCACTGAGCTAATCGCGCGCTCAATCATCATTAGTGTCTGTCACGGTAGCTTAGTGGTAAAGGCGGCGCTCTGTGAATCCAGAAATTCCAGAGGTGGCGGGTTCGAAACCCAGCCGTGACATGACAAGTTATCCTCCCACTTGGGATTTTTACCACTTAAAAACACGTCTTGGGCTTACTGCTGGAGTAATGGGACTTAATAGTCCTAATCGGGCAGTATAACTAAGGCGATATTATTATTATTATTACTTTCCTTAGGTTATTATCATCATCTTAAAACATGGCCTTCACTTGTACCTTTTTTTTAATGGAAGGCAGGAAAAAATCTTTCAAAGACACCCAGATCCTGGGCTGTAGGATTTCCACCCACTAAAAAACCACCTTCTCTAAAAGCTAACAGCAATCCAAAAAAATTCAGACTAAAAACTCCACTCAAAAACGGAGTGTATTTAGCACAGACTTACAGAGGGGACTAAATGGTGTTTGTTGGTTTCTTCTCTCCTATAACATTGACAGGAACAAAATTCGGGATTCGAACCCTCCCTCTTTAGAAACTGAACGTGTTCAGGGGCTCATAAACAACATCACGGGGTCCTTTTTGTTTCAAGCTCTTCAATCGTTAGCTGATGAATGGTGAATTAAAACTGGTACGAACGCGATAGACATACAGGGTGTGCGGAATGCTTGTTCGACTGGTTTTCCGGCTGATTACAAGCTGCAAACAAAAATTGAAATCGGAGAAAAAAAAAATAGAAAAACGAACACATTACTTCCGATTTCTAATATTAGAAATCTATCGGAAGTAGGAGGTACTAACAACAACAAAAATCTTATATTTTTTTATAGATGATGCTTCAAATTTCAAACTTTATTAAATTAGTAAAGTTTGGATTGCTGGGTTATGAAGATGGAATAGATGCATGGAAAAGAAGTTAATTTGTAATTTTTTTGGGATTTTTTATGATTACTAATTTATTATTATTAATAAAATATATATATTATATTATGATATTATTTGTGATTTTGTCTTTGTATCCGAGGTCGAATAAAGTAAAACATAATATTATAATATTATTTGTGATTTGGTCCTTGTGTCTGATTAAAGTAGCGCGCCAGTCTTGCAAGCACCGGACCTAGGTGCAAATCCCCGCTTGGTTGAAAATTTTCCACTCTGGACTTTGAATATCCGGGGTCCACTCATACCTCGTGAGGAAAAATGAGTAGTTACTTGTATGAGAAACTAGCAGTGGCGGCTAGCGGCATTAGCAGAGAGTATAAAGATTAAAAATGAGGTAAAGGATTCAGAAAAGTATCTAAAAGGGTTGGGTGGAAGAGATTGCCACAAGTTAAGACATAATTATGTTTATTTACATTTTTCTATTATTTTTCCTTTTTATTATATATGTAAGTATATTGTTTCCATTATTTAATTGTTATAATAATTCTTTGTACTGTGCATAATTATGTCTTTCAATATCTAATAAAGTGTTTAATAATAATAATAATCTTTGACTAAAAACTACGAACAAAAATTATCATATATTTCTGTTAATCACGATAAACTTCTCAAACTAGTTTTACTCATTAAATTTTTCATCTTGGGACTTGAACCACCAACCTCCAGATGAAAAGCCCGTGTTCGTGATACCGCCGCTGGGCGCTATCCATATGAATTGACTCTCATTTAACCTCACGAGCTAAAATCCCGTAATACGATACGAATTTTTTTCGCCCCATCGCGTATCGTCGGGTTTTCAACTCGAGATTGAATTTTCTTTCCTAAAAAAAAGCTCGCTGTTCTTCAGCTGCACCCTGTATTTAATTACAAACTGCAGAAAACAAAGGCTTCACTGAAACTGCCTGCATAATGAGCTTTTTTTTCAAGTATTCAAAAAAAAAGAGAAAAAAAGAGACGTCCTCTTTGTTCCCATCTGTCAACCTGGGCCCACACTTTGGAACCTTCAAATAATAAGGACTAGGCAAGTCGGATCCACATCATGTCACACGAAACATTTTGTGCTATTCACACCGTAGTACAAAATGTATCGTACAGTATGTTAAAAAATAAATAAAAATATATTATTAAATTTGAGTTTATCACAACTACTCAAACTCGCTTTATTAAATCTTTGCTGAATTTTGGGACTCGAACCACCGACCTTTTTTTTATTTAAAAAAAAAGATGAGTGTTTCACAGACTTTTTTATTTTGTAGCCATGAAACAGGAGCTACTTTAGACGCTTGTGGTCTGTGTTGTAGCTTGCCCATCCCGTAGTATGCCTCCCCTCTGATGGGCAAGAAGTGACACAATACTTCCCATTTAGGTGCTGGTTCAACACGACCGCACCATTAAAACCTTGGAAAACTTGCAGTTTTCCAAGGTTTTAATGGTTTATAAAGAAGAAACCCAAGTTCTCACGATGGATGGTTGATCGCACATAGAAATATGTGGTTTAGAACGAGCCATCTTTTCCTCATAAGTTGGCTGGAGACCATCACTTCCCTAGCTGTAGTTAAGCTGATTAAAACAACAACATATTATTATGCTCTGTGATAGCTAGAAAGAAAAAGTCCCGTAAGTTCTTCATGCATGGTGTGGAGCAGGCTTTATCATGAAAACAATAATCAAGATCGCTGAATTCCAAAAAGAACCTCTCATAATCTTTTTAAGCTTTTGCTTAAGTTTCACCATTTGAGCCTTCTTGATCACTCAAAACTATTATTATTATATTATAGTAAACTTTATTAGGTAGAACAAAAATATACCTATACAGTAAAATACAATGAAATTAAAAAGAAAAAACAAAAAGATTGAGCAAAGATACAAAAACAAAAAAAAAAGAAAATGAAGTTAATGTCCTACCTACTGGGCGGGGTTATTGCTTGTGGTAATCTCTTCCACCCAACCCTTTTGAAAGCCTAACTAAAAATAATTAATGTAAGAGATAGAAGAGAGAAAGGGGGAAAAAAAACTAATTCTAATGTGATAGGATTGTATACATAATTACATATATGCAATGTTTAGCTTAGTGGTAAAAAGGTCCCGGATGCCCAGAAGGTCCTCGGTGCGAACAGTTCATATCGCAGAAGCGCCAAAAAAAAATACTTGCGGCGGTGGTTGCTAGCCAACTCAACTAAACCCATCAGAGTGGAGGCGTACTACAGGATGGGCAAGCTACAACTTAGACCAGGGACCTTTCGCATGGCCATCGAGTATCGTTCCACTGAGATGAATTTATTATTATTATCATCATCTCCTACTGCGAGACAATCTAGATGGGAGTTCAAAAAGGGGAGGGGGGTTCAATGACAAGCCTTCTGCTTGCAATGCAAATCATGACAGGCTCAATATTGTAAAGGCTAATTGAATGTGACGTCTTGTATGTGAATAATTGTTGTACACTCACCTGCAAAATTAACCGAACAATGACGATTTTCCCACCTATTCTAGTGTGTTCGCCAGGCGCGGCCGGTGCGAAGGAACTGCGGAACTGCAGCACCCCCAGAGGAAAAAGCAAAAGAGAGAAATTATTCTCAAGTTCTAGATCGTGCACAATGAAAATTATCGGCACATTTCTAAAATAATTATTGCATAATTATTATGATTGGCATGGCTCTGGGGGCCCTTGTCAATTATTAGCCTCCTTGTATAGACAGTGGTAGAAGTGGTGAGTCATTACTCCTGTCTGGCTACCATCGTTCACGATGACGCCACCCTATGATGATGGTAATGAAACTCTAACTTTAGAGATACTGAAAGAGCGACTCTATTAAGTCCGGTTTATGTGGCAGCACCTTCAAAACATTTTCCCATCGCCTGGTCTTCACCGATTATAACACATTTATGTATTTCCTCTCGCTTTGAAAACTCCATTAAATTTACTAATCTCTACCAGTAGGTCACCTTTCGAGTCTTTAAAAGTAAAATGGCACATTTTTTGAACAACTTCAAAGCTAATGTTTTTGCAGAGATTTTTTTGGATACCTAGTTGAATACAACAGTTCTCATCCAATCACTGAAGTTAAACAACGTCCAGCGTGGTTAGGACATGAATTCGCGACCGTACAGGTATTATCAAATCCATGCATGGTGATCATGGGAATTCACAGTCTGATGGGTATTCCTGGCCCCACTCAGGATGGGTAAGCTTAATTTGAGTACCTAGCTGAGTTGTTTGTGACTATGCGGTTGAAAGCGACGGGCGTTCTACGCAAATTAGACAAACAAAGATATATTTTTGTGTTTACTGGAACTCGGCCTGACGCACTGCCTTGCTCTTGGTTAAAAATATTATCTAATGTAATTATATTATGAGATTATAACTGTATTAAACATAATTTATTCGAGTCAATCACATGATATGTAATATCTCAATAAAAATGCATTGAGTTACCAATAAGCAGGTAAAGTTTGTTTTCGTTTTGAAAAAAAAAACTTGAATTTTTTTTGGACGTAATATGATACGTACCTACATTATAAAGGGTGTACTGAAAACACCCCAGATAACAGGGCCGATATTAAAAATCCTTATGTTCGAACACCCTGTATGAATATTATATTATCTTATTTTTTTTTTTCCAGCAAAATAGTCTGCAAATTTGGACACATCACAGCGTAGGAGCCACCCAGTTCTCATTCTGTCAATGAAAAAAAAAGATGGACACGAAATAGATTCTGCTAATACTTTAATTCGGTTGAAGTACCTACTATACGGTTGAAGTTCCTACGTTCGATTAAAGTACCTATACGATTTCAAATTAATTCAAGTATTTTGAACAGAGCAAAAAAAATTCAAATTTTAACAACCAATTAATACATTGAAGCTTTGTGTCTGTCAATCCAATATTAAAGAGAACATTGGGTCGGTCTAAAAAAATGCACCCAAAATCATCAGTAGACACCTTAAAGTTGCTATTAATTGTATCTATAGTTATGGGCTCAATAGTTTTATTAATTTATGCTTTGCCCATGTTAGATTACATATTATTATTATAATTAGTTTATTATAGGTATGTATCCGAAGTTCCTGCATTTTTTTTTTTTTTTTTCAAAGATGAGTGTTTCACAGCCGTTTTTATTTCGTAGTCATGAAACAGCTGTAGGTACCAGGGTCTGGGGTCGAGGGTGTATCGTTGTGGCCGCCTACTTATAGGTACACAAGCTACTACATTAACCTCACCCAACTAGGGTCAGGCCGAGAATAGCCAGCCAGCATCATGAGAATTTGAATGGTCACCCATCTAAGTCCTCGCTGGACCTTCCTTAACTTCAGTGAATAATACTTCAAAAAAACTTCAATATAATATCGCCTTATTTATACTGCCCGATTTGGACTATTTGGCCCCATTATTCCAGCAGTAAACCCAAGACGTATTATTATGTGGTAAAAATCCCAAATGGGAGGATAACTTCTCATGTCCCGGCTGGGTTACGAACCCACGACCTCTGGAATCTCTGGATTCACAGAGTGCCGCCTTTACCACTGAGCTACCGGACAAACAGAACAAGAACTGTTGTACATCCAGCGTGCGTGACAAGTCGAAGGTCTGACTTGAGGGACCGTATTTTCTCATCTTTGTTATACTCATTCCATAATTTGGCCCTTAATTGAAAAAAATGGGTGATTCTATTACTTTCCTTACTATAATGAAAAGATTGTAACAAGATGATTTTGCAGCTATGTACCTTGTACCTATTAAGTTCGTCTGTCTACTTGGTCGTATCGTGATAACTCTGTAACGTATACTTCAGTTGTTGAAGGACTGTTGTTGGTATACATAATTATGTTTATTAATTTTGGTCCTGCATTACGGATATTCGGTGGGGCTATCTTGAGTGGAAAAAAACACATTACTCAGAGTATCTCAGATGTTTTTTACTTCCGAGAAATTTCTAATATTACAAGTCCGAAGTATTTTTTTTGGCTGATGCAAAATAGAAAAAAAAAAAAATTAAATGACAACCCCCGCGATTTTACTCTACATCCGGATCCAAAAGGAAACGACTTTAACCCTTACCTGCTCTCCGGGTCTATAATTCTGAGACCCACAATTATTAGATAGGTATTATTATTATTTTTTAAATATTTTTCGTAAATTTATGGTGAACGTTAAATAGTAATAAAAAAAAAACTGAGTCCACTATCAATATGTTAAATAGTCAACCATGCGGAATGGGTTGATCAATGCCGACCCCAGTAGGTTTTTGAAAAGTTAAAGAAAGAAATTGTTATAAAACTACCCATCTATTTATTCAAAAGAAGTTTTTAATTTAGATTTAACATGTTAATTTTTTCCAACTATGTTTCTCAATAACTATGGCTCAAATGATGAAAAAGCACACTCCCGATCCTATCTATTGACCACAGTAACAAAAGCTCCCTACTATAGGGGAAATGGAGCTAAAAATAACCCCCTCCTCTCTCTTCTTTATCTCGCAATATAATAATAATAACACTGCGTAGTGGAAGGTAACCACCAGGCGAGGTTAATGCCCAAAACATTTTCTACCACCAAACCCTCTATCATATTCTACCTATAATAATAATTATGTGGTCAATTGGTCATGAATAATTGTATGTTCTAATGGGTGTTTTCTACGATGGGAACTTTTTTCTAATACTTAGGTATTTTACTTTAATACATAAAATTTACAAAATGTAAAAGTGTGGTCATAGTCTTAAAATTATAATTATGTGGTCACAAACTCAAATTAACGTGGAAAAATTTATGCACTGGGTAGGATTTCAACCAACGGATCCCTACGCTACCTGGATTACCAGACTAGCGCATTAACGACTTGACTACCAGTGCACCTAATCTCCTCACCGAGAGGGAAAAGCACCAAAAATTCAACCCCTCCTCTTTTTTCTCTCGAAATAAAGAGAAGATATCGAGAGTAAACTTCACAACTAAATGAACTGAAGAGAAACTCGAAACTGGCATGAGCTGATATTGGGACGCGGGACCCCCAAGGGTTACTGTGTGCGTATTATGTGTTGTTCGAGTCTATATCGATTTTCTCCAGCATTCTGCTTTTAGATTTTCTAGAGGGAAAAGTGTTTTTCATTTGTTTTTTTTTTCCAGAAAAAAAAAATAGTATGAGCGTTACAAGTAGAGTGAGTTTCCTCCGGGTAAGTCACCGCTCGCGTGTGTTTAGTTCCAATAATTATGAAAATATTTTATTTAATTAAAATTTATCTTGTGAGCGATACGTGTCGAAAAATATTATAATTTTTTTTAAATGATACCGGAAACCATGGACTTTCTATTTCAATCAATTTGAATATCCAGGACGTATTTTGCTGATACTTTTCTCCATCAATACGGTGTTAGTGTTACAAAGGCGCAACTGGTATTCTGCCCTGTTTCGTCAGCTCTCCATTCACATGTGAGGACTTTCGATAGCACAAAATGGTCCAAAATACTGGGCAGTTCCTTCGTGAGTATTGGATTTTTTAATATTAAAAATATAATTTAAAATGACCTCCGTTAGTTGAAATTGAAATGCTGTCGAAAAAACATTTTAGGCGCGAAGTATCATTGCCTTTTTTACAATGTGAAGGAACTAAACCCATGTTTTTTTCTCAATAATAGCACCTAATAATAATTGAATAAATAAATGTGTTTATTTGTTTTTTTACTTTTTATATCGTACAAAATATTTGTAAAGCAGAATTGATTTTAGGCCTTTTTCTTTATCCCTTCATATCCTAAAATCTTATTTAGCCCATATTCTACCACTGGTTGCTGCACACATCAAAGCAGCTACTCAATTTTCGTCACTAGATATGAGTATTGAGTAGGTATACCCCGTAACATACAAAGTATAGACCCGAAAAAAAACGACTTCGCTGGGATTCAAACCCTGGTCACTGTGTAAGCCTACACCACTGGGCCACGGTGACAATACATCGCCCTATTTTTACTGCCCAATTAACACTAATGAGTCCCGTTATTCTAGCAGTAAGCCCAGGACGTATTATTATGTGGTAAAAATCTTAAATGAGAGGATACCTTGTCATGTCCCAGCTGGGTTTTGAACCAGCGACCTCTGGATTAACACACCAATGCCTTGATCTCTGAGCTACCAGGAAATACTATCTGGTTTATCTTATTTGTGATTCTACTTTATAATCCGGCCTTCATTATCCCAGATTATTAAAAGATATTATCCTAGATATTTATTTGTCGCTCGAGTGATTGAGGCACTGCTTTGGTAATCTATGAACATTTTTCATCATAATATACATAGGTATTATGTATTTGAGACTTTGTCCACATAATAGTTAATTGTATATATTTAGTCATTACTCTTTTATTCGGTATTTTTATTATTTTTTTCTTGTTAAATTTTTCTCTAAAAGGACTACGCAACATTTCTGCGGTCCCGAATAATTCGAAACTAATGTATTGACAGTTGGTGTGGTTAAGGCATTAGACTTAACAACAGGTTTTTAAATTTGATAGTAATAATAAATTTATCTAATCAATGCTAAGATTCAATGTTATAGAGTACTGTCACATCCACTAATAATAATATTTTATTTAATTCATGCTAAGAATCTAAATGTTATAGGGTTCTGTCACATCCACTCATAATATTTTTTAATTCATCCTAAGAATCTAAATGTTATAGAGCTCTTCACATCCACTAATATTAATAATTTATTTAATCCATGCTAAGAATCTAAATGTTATAGAGTTCTGTCACATCCACTAATAATAATAATTTATTTAATCCATGCTAAGAATCTAAATGTTATAGAGTTCTGTCACATCCACTAATATTAATAATTTATTTAATTAATGCTAAGAATCTAAATGTTATAGAGTTCTGTCACATCCACTAATAATAATAATTTATTTAATTCGTCCTAAAAATCTAAATGTTATAGAGGTCTGTCACATCCCTTAATAATTATATTTTTCTAATTAATGCTAATCTAACCATTAGAATTGTTCATAAATAAATTAACACAAAGAAACACATTTATTTATTTGTTCAAAACATCAATGTGGAAAAAGAGACCTTATTGGTAGCAGCACTGGAAGTCTTCAACTGATAATTATAGGTTTAAGCATATCAGTTACACTGGATGTGTGGAATTGTGGATCTTTCCTAAAATAGTTCCAAAGTCCTAAAAAGACACTTTTGAGGACTTTTGTATTTTAAGACAAAGTAAAAGGTCACCCGGACTGAGGTAGGTTGAAAAAACCGGCGGGAGAACCGCAGAAATGCCCTTTTTCGGTCCAAAATTATCTAATGGAGAATTTTTGATGGATAAGGCGGCGGACTTGTAACTGGAGGTCGTTGGTTCAAGTCCTAGTTTCAGTGTAGATTTAGCGGGTTTGAGTAGTTGTGATATCACGAAATTAATTAAGACAAATATGATAACTTTTTAACTTTAGTGTGACATTGAGCGGAATGAGCGGTGTCCTGATACATGAGCATCTATGAGGGGCGTTTCAAAAGTAAAATTCCATACCCTATAAAAAATACCAATTTTTGTTCAACATATTTTTTTGCATTGTGTCCAGTAGCTTCCTATTATTTTTTTTACATTATTTCTACCTCGATCAATGCACTTTTGGAACCGGGGGAGTAATTTATGTATAATACCCTCCTTGACAAACTGCGCGTCCAAACTAAAGGTCCAAGTACGGACAGCGGTCTTGAGCTTGTCGTTGTTTCGGTAGCTTTTCCCTCCCACATAAACTTTCAGATGGGAAAACAAATGAAAGTCACTTGGTGCAAGATCAGGTGAATATGGTAGGTGACCAAAAACTTCCCATCTTAATGAATTAAGAAGATTTTGAGTCTTTCAAACTGAGTGGGTCGAGCGTTATCGTGGAACAAGAAAACTTGTTTCATGAGAAGTCCAGGCCACCCATCATGTTCGCCTGATCTAGCAGCAAGTGACATTCACTTGTTTCCCCATCTGAAAGTTCATTTGGGAGGGAAAAGCTTCCGAAACGACGACAAGCCCAAGACCGCTGTCCATACTTGGATCTCTGGTTTGGACGGGCAGTGTGTCTAGGAGGGAATACATAAAAAAAAATTTACGTGCAGTGTTGATAAGATGATATCACAATTACTTTTTATTTTTTCAAACATCAATAAAATTAATAAAAGATGTAGGTAACAATATTTTAAAAAGTTACTCCTGCTCCATCTTCGATTAAATTGTTAAATTATAACTAGATCCCCGTAGCCTCAAAGATACCGCTCGAGTGATGGCGAACTGAATTTTTGTTTTGATCCATCCTACAACTTGCGAGTATACATAAATTGCTCCCCCGGTTCCAAAAGTGCATTGATCGAGCTGGAAATTATATAAAAAAATGATAGGATGTTACTGAACACTATGCATTAAAAATAGTTGAAAATTTCATTTGGGGAATTTTTATAGCGTAGAGAACCTTACTTTTGAGACATCCCTAGTTCTCTCAATCTTTCGAGAACGACTTTGTAAAAAACCACTGTGACAGTTTTGTTTGTTCTGTCGATTTAATGTACTAAATTTGTATGTGTACAAAGTTAGTTGCCATCGCAAAGGATCGAATAATATTTTTATTTGTATTTCAAAGATAAAATATATTCTCGAACTCGCTACCGCTTTAAAATTTAGATTCATAAAGTGAATAATTAGATAATTTATTATTTTTAGTGGATGTGCCAAAAACTCTATAAAATTCAGATTCTTAACATACATTCGATAAATCTCGTATTATTAGTAGTGGATGATGTGACAAAACTCTATCGATTCTAATCATTGATTAAATTTATCATTATCAGTGGTGTGACACAACTCTGAAACATTTGGATCCCATGTTGAGTAGGCTCCTGTCATGTCCAGATTCAGGAAGTCAGGAAGGGGATTTTATTTTCCAATCGCCGGAAATCGTACGAGCTACCCCCAGTCCCCTACTCAGTCTGATTGGCCCCGGAAAATATGAGGAAAAATTCATGCAATGGGTGGGTAACTGGGTACCGAGTCACCAAATGGTTCCCCCTCTTCTCTCTTTTCTTCCCGCCCCGCCCCTTTGGAGTTTTCCCACCCCAAGAGCACACGAGGGGTTGTGACGGGCTGGGGGCTTCTGAAGGGGAGTACAAGCTCTCATCAGACTTGGGCATATAATTTCCACTTGTTTCCAGTGGGAGGGGAGGGGGGGTTTCCGGTTTGGCCCTGTTTTGAAATTTACGACGTGGAAACCCTTGTGGGGGGAGAGGTTAAAGACGAGGGGTCTTGTACTATGCTGGCAGGAGGGGGGGGGGTGAGCTGTATAGTGGTGAGGGTCTTGTACGGTATCAAGGGGGGGGGGGTTGTAAAATTGAGGAGGGAGAACGTTTCCTCGCAGGGTGAACCGATACAGAAACGAATGGTGTACAACAGGTCGCTGCCTCGAATCCTGAGGCAATTCATGAATTTGTCTAGTCCGAATACATATTTTTTTTTTTTTTAAGCATTTTATTTATTTATTAACATTATTGGATTTTTACAATGGTTCTTTTCCTAAGCTAATGATAAAAGCTTCTAAGAAATTATTTCTATTACTCTGTAGTGTAAAAGCATACTGAAAGCACAAAGTCTGTATTTTTCACTTTTGCACTGGCTTTTCTTATTAGCCACCTTAAAAAAGTTAGTATAGAAGTGGAAACATCAGACTTTGATTTTTTTTTTTTTTTTTTTAAGTGGGGTTTAACGTCGCTTTCAACTGCCATGGTCATATCACGACGGGGGTTTTACCCTCCATTCGCAGGAAACTCACAAACCTGCTACTCACATTGACCTCACCCAGCCTGAGTGGGGCCGTGAAAAGCCAGCGTCACGAGAATTAGAATTTGAATGGTCACCCATCCAAGTCTTAACCTCGCTGGATGTCGCTTAACTTCGGTGTTCTGAAGGGAACCGGTGTATTCAACATGCCATCGACGCTGGCTTAGACTTTGATTAACTTGGTTCTGGGGGACCTTGTTAATTATTAGCTCCTTGTATAAACTCGATGAAAATATCAAGTTTGGCGACCATCGAAAACGATGATGCTGCTCGATGTTCAGATTGTTCAGTCTATAGGTATGTTCGGAGTCCACTCATATATCTCGTGAGTAAAAATGAGTTGAAAGGAACAAAGCGTGACGGCATTACTTACAATTAAGAGTATGCCTTTATCCCATAATATTAGCTTATGTTGCTTTTGGGGTCGGCATTTTTCAACCTCATGGTTGAGGTTGGTAGGGTGGAGCACGTTTTTTATGGCTGGATGCAATTCCTAACGCCAACGATTCTATTTGGTTTTAACGTCCTGATCTGGACGGGGGTGTTACCCTCCATTCGCTGGGAATCGTACCAGCTACCAACATTAACCTCACCCAGCCTGGGTAGGGCCGGAAACGCCAGCCTCACGTGTTTGGAGGGAACAGAGTTTACTTCGAATAGTCTGCTCCAACCTGAGATCGAACTCAGGATCTCTGGACTACGGGTAGTATTAGTCACAACCGTCACGCCACGGAGGCTGTTATAAAAATAAAAATCATTTTTAAAGAGAATAATGAATAATATAGTGTTGCTGTTGACCCAGCACCTAAATGGGAAGTATTGTGTCACTTCTCGTCCATCAGAGGGAGGTATACTACGGGATGGGCAGGCTACAACACAGACCACAAGCGTCTGCAGTAGCTCCTGTTTCATGGCTACGAAATAAAAAAAAGGCTGTGAAACACTCATCTTAAAAAAAAAAAATATTGAGCCTCAATGACATTACAGCTACCCTATTTTTCAAATCCGTATTATTTCAGCACAGTACAATAATCAATATAAATGTTCTTTGATGGTTTTCTCATGTGTTAACATGAATGGAACTGAGTAAAAATGCACGGGTTAATTAATTAGTACAGAGATTTTTTAAAACACAATAGGTAAATAACTAAAACATGTGTAGAAACACAATACTCGAACGTACCAACCTAAATGGGTAGCATAAATGCATGGTTAGATCGTATGTAGGATTAATTGAAATTTTTGCGGGTAATTGGGGCTTGTGTGTATTTTTTCTATGAATACCTTTTTTTGCCTTGAACTGCTAGTCTATGTATGTACAATGTATTTAATATAATTATAGTATATATTTGATATTGTACATTGTACAATGCTTCATTTTAATGTATATTATTTGAGCGCCCACTATTTTTGCAACCAATCATTGGTGGTTAAGGTGGTTACGGCGCTGGACTTGTACTGTACACAATCTAGCGTATGGATCCGTGATCTGTGTATCGGATATTACCCAATGCTTGGATTTTTCCTCTTTTATTTAAGCACATAATAATAAGAATCAATGTTAGGTGGTAGAAAATACTTTGAGCATTAACCTCGCCTGGTGGTTATATTCCATAAAATTATTATTACTTATTTTAAAGTCGAACCTGGAAAAAGTGAACTCAAGGGAATGAATATTCATTCTCTTATATCTAGGTTTTTCTTATAAGGAGGTTATTTTCATTCATTTACAGAAAATTTTACCTGGAAATCGTTCTCTTATATTCAGGTTTCTCTGATGAGGTTATTTTCCCTTAAATTCAGAAAATTTGACCTGGAAATCATTCTCTTATATCCAGGTTTCTCTTATAGAAAGATTTTTTTCGCTTGGATACAGAAATATGGACATGAAAATTCTTCTCTTATATCCAGGTTTTTCTTATAAAACGGTTCATTTCTCTTGAATAAAGAAATATTGTCATGAAAATTCTTGTCTTTCTTGGAGGTTTCTCTTATAATGAAGTTATTTTTCCTTACAGATAATTTGACCTGGAAATCATTCTCTCATATCCAGATTTCTCTTATAAAAAGGTCTTTTATTTAAAGACAGGCCGGTCTATAACAATCGAAGTCCTTGCCCGTATAAAAAGGTTTAATTCGCTTAAATACAAAAATATTGACATAGAAATCGTTCTCTTGTACCTATTCAGGTTTCTCTTTTATAGGTTATTTTCCCTTATATGTAGAAAATTTGTTTTGAAAATCGTTCTTTTATGTCCAGGTTTATCTTAAAAAAGGTCTATTTCGCTTGAATTCAGAAATATTGACATGAAAATTCTTCTCTTATATCCAGGTTTCTCTTATAAAAAAGAACTTATTTTTCCTTAAATACAGAAAATTTGACTTGGAAATCGTCCTCTTATTTCTCTTATAAAAAGGTCTATTTTGCTTGAATACAGAAATATTGACATGAAAATGAATTCTTCTCATATATCCAAGTTTCTCTTATAAAAATAGGACTTATTTTTCCCTAAATACAGAAATATTGACCTAGAAATCGTTCTCTTATATCCAGCCAGGTTCAACTATACCATCACCAGCTCTCTCCTCAGTCCTCATCATAATCCATGAAACCAAATACTCTATGGGATGTGGAGCCCAACCAGACAACCAGTTGGAACCTAATACTTCTGTTGCCTAGCTCACCTCAGTCTGCTGTGCTCGAATTATGATGGGTATCCTATGTCCTATATCCTATGTCCCTATGTCTTATTGTCTTCACTTCTGCAGTAGTCTATACTCTATAGCAGTGGTTCTCAACCTTTTGTAGCATATTGCCTCCTTTGCGAAAATTATCCCTTTCATACTACAAAGTTTGGGTAAAGGAAAATACTAAAAAGCAAGGTGGCAACAAACCTGTCTTTCTCAGTGCGATGGTTGAACTTGGTGGTTAAGAGGTAGCTTCCAAAATTTCTGGCTCTATTTGCGAGTTGGTTATTTTTGTATTATAGGATGATGAGCTTGTCAAACCAATTATTACATCGCCTACTTATTGCCCAAAATAATTTCATCGCCTCTCCAACTGCCCAAAATCTATTTGTTACCCCCTAAGCGACCCCCAGGGGGCGATATCGCTCACGTTGAGAAACACTGCTCTACAGAATACAGCTATACTGTACAGTCTACAGCTATACAGAATACAGCTATACTGCACAGTCTACAAACTCTACAGGGTTAGATGCAGGCGGGGTCCGTGGGAAAACAAATTGGGGATGCTGCCCCATAAACCGGACAAGTCTGTCCCGCTAGCTCAGTGGTGAAGGCGACAGTCTGTGAATCCATAGATTCCAGAGGTCGTGGGTTCGAAACCCAGCCGGGGCATGACATGTTATTCTCCCATTTGGGTTTTTTACCACGTAATAATATGTCTTGGGCTTACTGCTGGAATAATGGGACTTATTAGTCCTAATCGGGCAGTATAAAGAAGACGATATTATTATTAGTAAATTAGGATTTATAAAGTAGCTGTTTCAGAATCTAATTTGAGTTCGATTACCATACCAATCATAATAATTCTAGAAATGTGTGATAATTTTCATTACGAGCTAGGACTTGAAAAAAATTCCCTCTTTTCCGTTTTCGTCTGGGGGTGCTGCAGTTCCGCAGCTCCCTAGCACCGGCCGCGCCTGGTTAAATGGCTACTCTGTACATAGTTGTAGTATATCACCGACCTCAGTAGCTTAATCGAGAGGTCGGCGGACTTGTAACCTGGAGGTTGGTGGTTCTGATCTCAGGTTCAGCGAAGATTTCGTAAAAGCGACTTTGAGTAGTTGTGATGACAGCACGAAAGTTTAGTGATTAACACAAAATGATGACTTTCACTAATATTATAGTATATCCCATGTCTTGGTGCGCAGCCACAATGGAGCCCCGGACCCTCGACCCTAGACCCCAGACCCTAGTTACCTTAGTACCTACAGCTTCTTATAGACGATTTTTGGGACTCCGTTGAGGCCGCTTAGCGCATACATTAAATAACATGATCATTTTACGAGGTATCTGCGCAACTTTAGTGTCTAAAAGGGTCTAGAGCTCCGTTGTGTACGCGCATTTAGGAGCTAATTATAAAACAGGAATTTTTTTTTAAAGATGAGTTTTTCACAGCCTTTTTTATTTCATAGCCATGAAACAGGAGCTACTGTAGACGCTTGTGGTGTGTGTTGTAGCCTGCCCATCCCGTAGTTTGGCTTCCCTCTGATAGGCTAGAAGAGACACAATACTTCCCATTTATGTGCTGGGTCTGCTGGGTCAACACGAGCGCACCGGAAGGTATCCCTTACAAACAACTGTAACTAAATTTTGAATACAAATTTTTGTCGGCGCGGGGGTTCGATCCTCGGACCTTCCGCATGGCAAACGAGTATTACATTTAATAACATGATTAAATTATTTTACGTGGTATCTGCTCAACCTTGGTGTCTAATAGGGTCTAGAGCTCCGATATGTACGCGCATTTAGGACCTGATTATAAAACTGGATTAATTTTTTTAAGACAACTAGATGGGCTATAGTGGTGCTATCCTTCAAGTCGGGCTATAGTGCGCTATGATTGGTTGAAACTCCAACTTGTGGGAGGGTCTGGTCTGTCTTGTCTTGAATTTGATCCTTGAGGGCGAGTCTGGCTTAGCTTAATGTTAATCATGTTCAATAATATGTGGACCTTATTGTCTACTGAAAAACAAACCTAGGGTCATATTGAATCTGTAGAAGTGAAAAGAACTAGTATAAGGATTGTGTGGAAGAGATTGCCTCAGGCAATAACCCCGTACTTTAGGTGGGACATTAGCTTCATTATCTTTTTTGTTCTTCTTTCTATGTTCAATCTATTTATTTTTTCTTTATAATTTCATTGTATTTTACTGTATATATTTTACTTTGTCTTACCTGATAAAGCATAATATATTATATAATAATAGTATTATTTTGGGCATCCTAGAAATCTTACGTCTTGTGTCTTGTAGTAGTCAACTTGGCCGAGTGAAGTGGTGTAGTTTACTGGGCATGCACGCATGTGAACCAGGTTCGAATCCCTGATTATATAAAAATATACTCTCTACTCTGTATGATATAGGTCTAATAATGGAGGTCGATGTGATAACTCGCGTTTCCAATATGAAAAACCGTGCACTGGTAGTCAAGCGGTTAACGCGCTAGTCTCGATATCCAGGTAGCGTAAGGGATCCGTTGGTTCGAATCCCACCCAGTGCATGAATTTTTCCTGATTAATTTGAGTTTGTTACCACATAATAATAGGTGGTAGAAAATGCTTTGAGCATTAACCTCACCTGGTGGTTAACTTCCACTTAAGAGTGTTATTATTATTATTAATAACTCCAACTAGTCTATAATAATTGGATGATAAGGGGAAAGCACTCATATCTTGTGAGGAAAATTAAGTAGCTACTTGTTCTTTTCAAAAGGCCACCAGAAATAATGTAATGAGAAACGAATGAGTGCTCCGGCATTGTTACGAGCGAGCAAAGAGGTATTTGGACAAATGGCGTTTCAGCAAATCTCGCAATACTGTGCAAAGTTGTGACACAATAACACAAATAAATTACATAATAGCTATTATACTCGTACATAGATAGTCAAATTGACTAAAACATTTAACTCGCTAAACAAATTAGTAACAAAAGGTAGCGTCGATAGCCTATAAAATACACCAGTTCTCGTTCTGATACTGAAGTTTAGCTAATTTCAGCGACGCGCGACGGTAGAACTGGAATGAATGAATGGGCGACCTTTGAAATTCGAACCCTAGCCTCTTAATCCCGGCCAACCTAGGGTGGGTGTGAGGTTAATATGGGTAGCTGGTTGGTAATAGAGAGAGTAAAACTCAACTCTCGAATGACTTGACCCCCGGAACCGCTTTCGCATTTCTTCAGAGCTTTACCTTTACACCCATGCCATTCCGGAAACGAAAAATCTTGCTAAGAATTTTCCGCTCCGGCCGGGATTCGAACTCGCAACCTCCGGGTTAGTAAAGAATGCTCTTAACCACTGACCCACGAAAGTCGTACTTGAATGACGTAGATGTAAAAAAGTAAAGTAAAAAAAAATTGCATTGGCTTTCCCACTTGATGGAAATGTTCTAATATCGGAAAATGCAATTCGCTGCGTCACTGGTGAACTGTGTTCCTCAATCAACATTAACTAAGCTATTCCAATCAATTAACTATTGAATTACGCTCTTTAGTTATTATTTCATCAATTTATTTTCATTTTACAAAATAATATTGCATAATACTCGTACTTATAACAATAATAACACTCTTTAGTGGAAGGTAACCACCAGGCGAGGTTAATACTCAAAGCATTTTCTACCAGTTGTTGTAGGATTAAGAGATGAATTATTTAATATTTTTTGGTTTTACATCGCTTTAAACTGCATAGTACAAAGGGGGTTTTACCGTTCATTTGCTGGAATCTCACAAACCAGTTACTCACATTACCCAGACAGCACGGAAGTTGACTTCCAGTCTGGATTTAAGGTGGAAATATCCAGGTGTATAAAGTCAACTGGACCTCCAACTGTCCCGACAGCTGGATTTTTCCATCATGGATTAAATCAGTTGACCAGCCACCTGGATATTTCCAACAAAAATCCATCTAGACTCAGTCACCTGGGCAGTCAGCTGGAAATATAACGACTCTCTCCAGCTAGGACATGAGTAGAATTTAGTCAGTTGACCAGTCAGCTGGAAATGTTCCATATTTTTCCAGTTTACATAAAACGCGTCCTTTGTTGAAGACGCCATCTTTGATCTTTCGTAATTTCAGAAATTGTGATATTGGTGATTGTAAATTGTTTTAAATAATAAATAATTCTTTTAAATATTAGGTATTTCATTTAAGTTTTGAACATTTTTAAATACAAATATCATTTTAATTAGTTTTGATCTTTTTTATAACTACTGGAAGTGTCTAGATAAAACTCGTCCTTTGTTGAAGGAAATTCAGAAATTGTGATATTTTTGTGACAAATTGTGAATTGTTTTAAATAATAAATAATTCTCTTAAAGAATAGGTATTTCATTTATTTGAACATATTTTAAATACAAATAATATTTTAATTAGTTTTGAACATCTTTTTTATAACTACTGAAATTTACTTTGTCATTTCTGAACTCCAAATTTGCTTTCGAGGTGTATCAAAAAATAGTTCTTTAGTTTGTCTAAATCATGAATCGTGACAGAAGAGGACAAGAAACATTTAATACTGGATCACCTTTTTCATCTGACAATAACCATCCATTTCTAGAGACATCCACTTGGACCCTAATGAACTTTCTGCACTCTGCTGTTCCTGGACTAGCACAATGGACTAACACCTACAGTTCACTTGGAATCATACCAGCTACCCATATTAATCTCACCTAGCCTAGCCAAGCCAAAGTAGGACCATGTGTTAAGGGAAACAGAATTTTTTATGCTCAAGATCTCTTGACCATAGGTTGGCTTAAAAAAGGTTCTGGCTCAAGCAAAGAAACAGCTGAATGCATAGTGCTAGATAGTGAAATTTTTCACTCTGTGGATTTTATTTAGATGTACAATACATATTATTATAAAATGAATATTTCACTCAGGTGGTTCTGCCACACTAAAAAATGATGTTTACTTTGTGACATGCTTCCTGATTACTTGATTTAAAATTAATTGGCCAATTTAATGTGCACTGTTCATAATAACAATAATAACTATTGTGCTCTCTCTACCACCTTATTACTATGAAGCCCCTTAAATTTTGAGTTAATTTTATATCTATTTAAAAAAAGTGTTCCACACTTTTTTTACTTCCACAAAAGAGCCCCAGTCTAAATATTAAGGGTCCCCAGTCTAAATACTCTAAGAGGAAACAGGGTTTTTGTCAAGAGAACAGTTTTTTTTTATATATAAGGGAAACTGTATCTGTACAATGTTAATACTTTTGGGCCACCCTGAATATTCTTACATTTCGGAAGGAAAGGAGTTTAAGAGACCCCCACTCAAAATATTCTGTCAGGAGAATAGAATTTTGGTCAAGAAATCAGTTTTTTTTAGGGAAACAGTACCTATACCCGTACAAATAGAGTTATTACTTAGGCATCACGTATTGTACTTTTGGGCCACCCTGTATGTGAATATGGTTACATTTCGGAAGGAAAGGGGTTTAGGAGACCCTCTGTCCAAATATTCTGAGAAGGAAACTGGATTTTTGTCAGAGGAACAGTGAACCCCCATGTTATGAAGCTGTTGTGGTGTTGTCTCAAACAGAGAAGCCTTAATATTTCTCTGCACAAGCAAGGTCTCGAACTTGATACCCTAGCTTCCTGCATCACACATCACCGCCCGATATTATGTATCTTCTCACTTCTCTTCCATATTGTGACCAGCGGTTAACCCGTCGTGTGTCAACATTATCTGGGATAATGTAATGTAAAATGCGTTTATTTGTGCTATTAAATTTACACAAAATTCTGTCCCGGTAGCTCAGTGGTAAAGGCGGCACTCTGTGAATCCAGAGATTCCAGAGGTTGCGGATTCGAAACCCACTTGGGATTTTTACCACTTAATAATGAGTCTTGAGCTTACTGCTGGAATAATGGGGCTTAATAGTCCTAATCGGGCAGTAGGCGATATTATTATTTTTATTATAAATACATAATACTTGAGCATTTTGTACAAAATCAGATTAATATAAGCCCCTCTAGGATAATATCTTCTAATTATCTTTAGGAAAATGAGTTTTTCTAATTTTTGTTCTAATCGGGAGTAAGAATAATGTAAATTTTATGTAATGGAAGACTTATTATTAAATATTAATAACAAGTCTTCTATTACATAAAATTTACATTATCACTAAAATTGTTCAAACTTACTTTTCAAAGCCGACCTCAGCAGCTCGATCAATAAGACGGCGTACAAGTAACCTGGAAGTCGGTGGTTCGAGACCCGAATTCAGTAAAATTTAGTCAAGCGAGTTTGAGTAATTGTAACAGGACCTCGTGATTCACACAACTATCATAACTTTTTAGCTCCATTTCACCCACTGGGGGAGCTATTGTTTTTTTTATACTATTTTTCAAAAAGCTTCATTATTATAGGGTATCGTGAACGATGGTAACCAGACAGTGGAGGAATGACTCAGCACTTTTACCACTGTCTTTACAAGGAGGCTAATAATTGACAAGGACCCCCAGAACCAAGCCAATGCTGGTCTATTCCCTGTTTTTAGTCCAACAGCCAGACTGCTGGTCTACTCCCTGTTTATAGTCTCCCAGCCAGACTGCTGGTCTACTCCCTGTTTATAGTCCCCCCAGCCAGAAGTCAAAAAAAGCTTAGCAATAACTAATTGTTTTTGTCTCTTATTTCAGACCCGGATGGTGTTTCACAAATCAGCGGAGCATGGCTTGGAATCCAAGCCATGGCTGTTTCACGGCCGCTGGTTCTGAATGGGATTTTTCACCAGGAGTTTCATGGTTCGAAGATTTGCTTTCTGAAGGAGGCAGATAAAAGGCGCAGCTCAGGCGGGAGCATCCTCAGTACTCGGCCGGAGATGTTGTGCTAACTTTTAAATTCGGTTTAAACTTTAAGATTAAAGTGAATAACATTAAATATACAGTAGAGTCCCGTTGACTTGAAATTCAAGGGAAAGAAGCGTTTCGTTTCGAGTTATCGTGAGTTTCGAGTTATTGAGAGTTTCGAATTTTACTAACGAGGGAAGTTCGGCAAAGCTCGAAGAATTCTTTGGAGTTAAACGGGATTTTTGACCCATCCAGATTTCCAGTTAGCGAGATTCTATTGTACCTACCTAGTAAGTTATCATAAATATTTGTGTTAATCAAGGGCAGCGATAAAAGCTGTTAAGTATCACTACTACAACCAATTTTCATTAATGATGACATTCATGAGGAGTTACCTAGCCATTGGACAGTATACCTAGGTACCTACATTTATCAGTTATCATATTTGTGTTAATCACTTTCGTGATATCACAACTACTCAATTTACTAAAACTACGCTGAAACCTAGACTTGAACCACCGACCTCCAGGACCTCCAGGTTACAAGTCCGCCGCATTATCGATCAAGTTACTGAGGTCCTATAGTTCCTAGTATTACTTACATTTATTTTCTATCAGCTGTAAATTGTCGTAATCGGTCTCTTTTTTAAAAAAGTTAATTCTAGTACCTAATGCTAGCTGTTCCCGGCCCTGCCCAGGCTGAATGAGGTTAATTTGAGGTGATAGTGAGTTGCGGTCGGAGCGAGCTATAGTACTCAGTATACAACTATACATATACAA
Organism: Bactericera cockerelli; assembly: GCA_024516035.1. Lineage (NCBI taxonomy): Eukaryota > Metazoa > Arthropoda > Insecta > Hemiptera > Triozidae > Bactericera > Bactericera cockerelli. Next base: position 8,778,712 of record CM044957.1, read on the forward strand.
TTATACATAATAGGGTCAAGGGGGGTAATTACGAACGATTTTGAGCTACATTTTATAAACATATCTGTAACCCTGAGTTGCTTTTGTAAAATCCATGTCTTGTGATTTTTTTGGTATATAGACTTATTTAGCATTCTAATGGTGCATTATAAATAGTTTTGTGCATACTGTAGTATCTGTTTAGTGGTGTTCTTATTTACCCCCGCCTGTTCGCATTTACCCCCGCCTGACGGGGGTAAATGCGAACACATTATACAATATTAAAAACGAACTTTTCAATGGCAATATGTGCTTTTTATGTACAAATAATACACCAAAATTGTACTTTGTGTCTTTAGCCACCTGTATGACAATATGCAAAGTTTATGGACACACAGGATAGTGGTTTGAATCCTAACCACGAAGGTAGTCAGCTCTTATCAAATAGGGTATCTCTATCTTGCAAATAATAGTAATAATAATAATTTCGTGTCCGTGAGATAGGTATAGATACCTAAATCACGGTGGTGAGAGGATTATATGGACGCCCAGATCCAATGTCTAGGCTCCTTTCATGTCCATTGATTCTATTTGGTTTTAACATCCTGACTTGAGGTAGACAGGACGGGGGTTTCACCCTCCATTCGCTGGGAATCGTACCAGCTACCCACATTAACCTCACCCAGCCTGGGTGGGGCCGGAATCGCCAGTCTCACATGTTCGGAGGGGACAGAATTTTCTGTGCGAAAAGTCTGCTCCAACCGGGAATCGAACTAAGGATCTCTGGACTACGGGCAGTAGTCACAACCGTTACGCCACGGAGGCTGGTAATAAAAGCATAATAATAGTAATAGTTAATTATAAGAGCTTTTGAAAGGTGTTTTATATATTTTTTTAATTTTTTTTTACAGATTTTGGTCTTATCAATAGTTTCTAGGTCATTGTCAATCTCAGATTTGTCTTCTTCTACCTTCATTTTTTTCTTCTTTCTTGAAACTGTTCCCCCTATATTTCTTTTCGTTTTCTACACTTTCATTTTTCTTCCTTTCTTTTGCTATGTTCCAAGTACACAAATACCTTCATTGGGTCCAATACATTAGGGTACTAATATCTTGGTACTTCTTACAACCTCCCAGTATTTCAGGATTTTGAGCCTTACGTTTGGAAAATTCTACTTTGGTTTGCGGAATCTCAAAACACTGCCGTTGCTCTTTTGACAGCCATCAGGTTGCCATTAAAAACATCTACGATAGCAGATATCATTTGTGCTTCTGTATACAAAGGAGGTGGTTTCTTCATCTTGTAGTTCCGGGGCATTCTGAGTGTTTTGATAAATACAAAAAAAAGTTATAGGGTAAAACAAACACCCAAAATATGCGTTCGTAATTACCCCATAGCAAAAAAATGCGGGGGTAATTAAGAACACTCAAAAACTATAACTTAAAAAATGGTTAAAACAATTATTTTTGTAAAATAATAACCAAAAACATGCCTATCAATAATTAAAAGTAAAATAATGATAAAAATTCAAGTAACACTTACCTAAAAAATTGTTTTAAAAAAATCAAAAACTTCAAAAATCAAACTTTTTGATAGATCTATTTTCACTAGCTTACTAACTACAACTGAAAATAAATACAATCGAAAACTCGTGTTCAACCTGTAAAAACAATTCAAAATAATAGTATTCAACCACCAGATTCGAAATATCTTATCCTGTTTAGGTACAATGACCACTGTTCGTAATTACCCCCTGTTCGTAAATACCCCCCTTGACCCTAGTTCTATTGTTTAAATTCGGTTTGAATTAAAGTATCTAACTTCTAACATATTGCTCGTTGATTATCGTGATGGTGGCTATTCCCTGCCCGCTTTTGCTGGGTGAGGTTGTGAGTTTCGGTTGGAACGAGCTTTTATTTAATTTGGGCTTATTATCGCTTTCATGATCATACTACGACGTTGTTTTTACTCTCCATTTGCTGGAAATTCACAAACCAGCTGCTCAAATTAACCTCACCTAGCCTGAGTCAGGGCGGGGATAGCCAGCATCAGGAGGGTTTGAATTTGAATCATCACCCATTCAAATCCTAACCACAATGGAAGTTGCTTAAGTTCAGTGACAGAAATAAAACTGCAATGGTGATTTATTCAACGAGCCATCGATGCTGGCGATCTGGCTCAACGAGCTTTTACTATCTGACCTGGTTGCAGGGTTTTCAGTGAAACCCTTACAATTAACACTGCGACTCAATTAGTTCCATTGTGACCATTTGATTCTATTTAATGGTTTTAACGTCCTGATTTGAGATAAATAGTCAGGACGGGGGTTTTACCCTCCATTCGCTGTTAATCGTATCAGCCACCCACATTAACCTCACCTAGCCTGGGTAGGGTCGGAAATGCCAGCCTCACATGCTTGGAGGGAACAGAAGTTTTTTCGAAAAGTCCTTCCCAACCTGGAATCAAACTCGGGATCTCTAGACTATGGGCAGTAGTGTCAACCTTTACGCTACAGAGGCTGGCTGGACGAGCTTTAGTAGACTCGGATTACGCGGCTTAAGTTGGGTCAAAGTGTCTAACAATTTTTTCAAAAAATCTTGTGGTAATGAATATTCACCACCCAGTCCACAGTTAGAAATTTTGTGAGTTTTTTTTTATTCAACGGTTTTAAATAAATATTCAGCGAGCCATACACACTCGCTACCATTCAAATCAGGATAATAGGCGGTTAACGAAAAAAAAAATTTAACCTGTCTTGACAATATGTAACTGTATTTTATAATAATAGGTAACAGACTCTTTATTGACAAAGGGCGTGATTATTGCCTGAGGCAGTCTCTGCCATCAAACACATAAGTTTCAGCAAGGCTAGGACTTGATATGCGTCCACTCAAATTCGAATCCCTTATTTTGATGCTAATAGGTCTACTCGGCCCCACCCAGGCTGGGTGAGCAAGTATGTAGCTGGTTTTTTAGTTTCTCGGGAATGGAGGGTGTGAATCCATGGCCTAGATGGTGAAGGGACGGTCAGAAAAGAACTTCCACCTAAAAAAAAAAAAAAAAAATTAATGACCGTTCTGGTTTCAAAAGTCATACATGGTCATTGGCAATCCACGTTCTGTTGGCTATTCCCGGCCCCACTCTGGGCTCAGGCTGGGTGAGGTTAATTTTTTTAACTGGTTTGTTTTCCCAGCAAATATGGCTGGTAAAATTTCCGTCGAGATAATCGTGTAGTTTAAACCGATTTTAAACCAAATTAATGCTTTTATTTCTTTCTTTACAGATCTTCGATGGGCGGGAATCTTCGGCGAGAAGTATCGTCATATCAGAACATCAAGCAAGAAAAAACAAGAATTTATGTCTAATATCGTGCTAAATAGGTAGCTTATTCTTAATTTAGATAATAGTCACAGACCGAGAGTTTTAGCGCACCAAGATTTCAAGCACAACTGGGTTCGAATCCCGGCTGGATAGAATTTTTTCTACTCTGTGCTTTGGATACCCAAGGTCCACTCATACATGAAAGGAAAAATGAGTACTAGTTACTTGTATGTGTGAAGACCAGAGGCAGCATTATCAGAGTATAATGCCGCCCCTGGAATTAATAGTTATTATATAATTCTGTGTCCGTGAGATAGGGACAGATACTTAAATCACGGTGGTGAGAGAATTATATGGACACCCAGATCGAACGTCTAGGCTCCTTTCATGTCCATTTATTTATTTGTATGGCAAATAAATAGCTATTTATTTGCCCTTATTATTATTATTAAGAATTAGCGCCTAACATTTTAATAATGCTAAAATAAAAAGACTCTGATTTTATAACAAATAAATTATACTTTAAAATACGTCTAGTTATTAATTTTTTTGGAATTGGTAGACAAGGCCATTCCATACAGCCAAAGAGTTCTCATTAATTACAAGTCTAGTTAATTAGCACCGCAGTTGATCAAGTTTTGTTATATTAATTTCAATTTCTATATGTATATATTCTATGTTTATTGTAAATAAAACTTGATCGAACATGTTTAGTAATAATTCATTCAGCTTGACGTGATAACAGTATCTAGTACCTACTAGACAGAACAAGAAGAGAATACCTAACCTCATCATATAATCGCACCTGGAAATAATCCCGTGCCTGGCTAACGGGAACCAACTTACAGAGTTTTGGTTCTCCTGATAACAGCTCTGATCCCTCCTCGAAGGCACAGGACCGTCAGAATCTTCCCGAATCTCATGTGAGTGTGTGTATAATTTTACTTTCTTTTAGCGTCTGGCTTTCCATTTCCCAAGAAAAAACCAGCGGCCCTCTCTTGCTACCGAAAAATCAAGAGGATTCTATCTAGGTACTGGTTTCAAGTGGATGGTAGAGTTAATTCATACATCTAGCACCATTTGAAATCAGTGCTTTTCATGGAATCGAACAGCGAACCCGAAGCAAGGTGGCGAGGGAATCACGAGGAGTACTGGAGGCAGTCGAAAGCTGAGTGCCAGCCGAAGAGATGGTTCAAAAGACTTTTCTCTGATCCAGCGTCGAAATATAATAATAATAATACCTATTTATCATTACATAATATACCTATACGTGTTTTTTAACTCATGATGCGTGCGTGCTCCTGTAGTTTTTAGGAATGGCACTTTGAATACAAGAGTTCTTGTTTTGAAGTTAAGCAACGTCCAGCGACGCTGGCAATTGGATGGGTGACCATTCAAAACTACTTGGGGTCGGCATTGTTCAACCTGATGGTTCAACGATTCTATTTGATTTAACTACCTGATTAGAACGGGGCTTTTACGCTCCATTCGCTGAGAATCATATCAGCTACCCACATTAACATCACCCAGCCTGGGCAGGGCCGGAAATGCCAGCCTCACGTGTTCGGAGGGAACAGATAATTCTGTTGCCTCCTGTGTTTCTGTGTGAAAAGTCTGCGCCGACCGGGGATCGAACTCAGGATCTCTGGATTACGGGCATTAGTCACAACCGTTATGCCACGGAGGCTGACCACATACTCGTAATAATGGTACCATAACACTGCGACTCTTTAGCTCAAACAAGGGTTGGGTGGGAGAGATTGCCATAGGCAATAACCCCGCCCTTTAGTTAGGACATATGTTTTTTTATATATTTTATATTCTTTTTCATTTTTATTGTATATATTGTTTCCATTTTTTTCATTGTTAAAATAATTATTTGTATGTACATCATGTCCATTTATATCTAATAATGGGTTGTATAGTAAAAAAAAATAATAATAGTTCTAATCTGGCAATTTTAAGATGAGAATTGATCCCAAAACATGGATAGAAGCTGCACAAGAACCAAATGTGTCGAGACAAGCTGTTGAGCAGAGGTAAGGTAGTCCAGGCCCTGGTTACGGTTAAGTAAGTAAGCATACATATTAGTTTCTCCGTGAGATAGGTATTGATACCTATCTCACGGACAAGGAATTATTATATGTATATAGTATATATGAGAGAAAAGGAATTTCCAAGATGACAAAATACATACACACTGTGTTTACCAACTGGTTTAAACAAAAATTTAATTTTACCATTCGTAACAACAGAAACAGTCATAAAAGAATGACACCCGCACACCAAACTTCATAAGACAAGTTTTTTTTCCCTGGACATAAAGAGGGACAATCCTTGAGGGACAATCCTTGGCTCACTACCAGATGCTGTCCAGATGAAGGATTTTTTTACTTATAAATGTTATCATCTTGTTGATTTAAAATAAAATAGGCCAAAATTTTTTTTAAATAAAATTAGTCCAAAAAAAATGACATCTTATTTTTGCTATCAAATTCATACAAACACACTACTAAGAACAGCTCAGGGACTCGTTTTTTTTGGAATAACAGTTTTTAATTTTATCTTCAGTCAAGTAGTCACCGTGGCTGAGTGGTGTGGTGCACAAGTCTTGCATGACCTAGGTTTGATCCCCAGCAGGCAGATTCCTGCTCTGTCAGTACTTTAATGCTTGGGGTTCACTACTCATTCCTCGTGAAGAAAATTAAGTAGTTCCTTGTATGCGTAACGACCACTGGCGGTATTACCAGATAATAAAGAAAACAATATAGTATGTAGTTGTACAGGACATTGTTTATGGTTGGTGGAAAAGATTATGGATAATTTTGGTACCAATCAGTGAAAACAAATTAACGGTTGTAATCATAGTTAGTGATGCAGCACTACCACAAAACTTGTGAGGACTTGAGTTTCACCACAAAGAAATCATAGGTACTATAACTTACATCACTCATCTATTTGTTAATCATATACTCTAATCAATCAGATTTGAGAAATGTTCAAAGATTTAGGGTGGAATTAATAGACATTTTTGTAATACCTCTGTAAGCTAAGTCTAGATTTTGCGCGTTATCTTAGATGGGGAAAAGCAGTGACATAAGAACATGACTTAATGACTCGATTTTATCTATTAATTTTGCCCTTAGTATAAATATATTTCATACCAAGTCTTTGTTGATGATACTTTTCAAAACACATAGTAAAATTCATCTTATTTTTACATGAAATGTGATTCACTTTACAATAACAAAATTCAGGAGGTAAGTAACATCTCATCAAACTAATCTTGCGGTGACCCTTCACTAAATACAGGAGGTAAGTAAGGTCTTCTCCAACTAGTCTTCCAACGACTCCTTCAGCTTCTTCTGAGCAATCCTCTGTTCTCTCACGAGGAGTCTACGCTCACGTTCGTAGTCCTTGTATGAATCTACGAGCCTGAAACATAACCAATTGTTGTGGATTTCAATTTATTGTGGTGTTTTTATTTATTTTTAACTATGGAATTAATAATAATAATACTCTTTAGTGAAAGGTAAATGAAGAAATAACACTCAATACCAAGTCGTTCACGTCACAACTATCACAAGTAGGTATAATAATAATTAATGTACATATATTTTTTTTTATAATAATAATAACACTCTTTAGTGGAAGATAACTACCAGGCGAGGTTAATGCTCAAAGCATTTTCTAACACCTAACCCTCAGTCTTATTATTATGTGGTCACAAACTCAAATTAATGAGGAAAAATTCGTGCACTGGGTGGGATTCGAACCAACGGATCCCTACACTACCTGAATTACCAGACTAGCGCGTTAACCACTTGACTACCAGTGCACCAGGAATTTACTTATGCTATTAACCATCAAATAAGTCAAAACAGTTAGAATGTACTGAATTATATAGGTACTTACACATTGCATCAAACAGTATGAAATTTTAGAAAACAAAAAAAAAAAATGTGTCTAAGCACCAAATTGTAAATTAGAATTAATATAAAGATAAGCCACGGCGCGAACGGCCCAATCCATCAGTGGTGTTAAAGTGCCTAACAATAAAAAAGTAAGCCCAGTCTGGCTTTTGGTTGAAACTCTTCTTGAAAGATAATTTGGCCTATCTTTGGTGTAAATCCTATTTTAAAGATTTGGTCATGTCTCCTGTCTCTATGTATTTTTTGTGTTATTCTATCATAAATTCAGTGTGTAACACAGAATTATGAGACTTTACATAACATCATTTACCCAAGTTTACATTGTTGTCTCTAATGCCGCCATTGCTTTTAACACAAGAGGTATGAATTTTAACACTAAGGCTTGAATTAATGAAGTCCTAAGGCCTGAAATTAATGAAGTCACTAAAGTGAATATTTTTACAATACTGTTGTTATCACCATGGTAACAGCCAATCACATAACCAGATTCAGATACTATAGCAACAATATGCACCACAGCAACATTAATTAATTTGGGACTCAAACATCCTAGTGCAGGGTTACAAAAATGTCAACCCTACCAGGGATTAACCAGGTCACCATACAACCTTAGGGCACTACTACACTCAACCGTGGTGATCACTAATACTGGCAGTTGATAAATGCACCCTAAAATAATAAAATGCATCTTAAAGAAATAAAACTGACTCTTACTCATTTTGCAAACACGTCTGATACTCATGAGCAGCATGTTCACATCTGACAACCCATGGGAACATATCATTGTGGCACTTCTTATAATCTATGAGCAGATGGGCACAGTAGTCTCTCTTTTGTGCTGGTATATTACAGGAGGCAAGCTCTTCTTCTGTTACTTTCATAACTGAAAAAATATAGTCATATTGTATTAAAATAATAATTTTAATACAACAACTATTAAAAAATAGTATTAGTTATTAGGGGTCAAGGCTAGTGGAAAAGTCAGGTGATGGTAAAACGGGTTTCTACCTATCACAAAGGATAAGTCTGGCAATACAAAGAGGAAATGCGGTGGCAGTTGTGGGCTGTGTGCCCCAGGGAGATGAGTTGGATAATGAAAGTGAATTGTAATGAATGAATAAAAATAGCAATTTCGCTAGTAAAAAAAAAAAGTATTAGGTATTTTCAAAAAATATTATTTTGTAGTCTTACAGAAAATCTTGACTGCAAACAAATCACAGAGCAACCAGGATTTAAAGGTGGCATTTTCACAACAGATCATAATACAAAGGTGACCACAACAAAGATAATTATTATCTTTGTTGTGGTCACCATGGCAGAGTGAATTAGTGTGCTGTGCATTGCACGCATGGTGACCTAGGTTTGAATCTCAGCGGGGCAGGATTTTTTCAAAGGAAAAAAACATCATTATTATTAATTATCTTTGTTGAACAAGAGGTTCTAAGAAAATCTGAAGAATTTAAAGGTTTGTTTGCCTTTTATTATAACCAGCATAAACTTCAGCTGGGAAAGTGATGGTCTCCAGCCAACTTTAGTACTACTGGATAAGAAAGAGGGTTTGCCAGAGTGAAAATTAGTGCATTGTTAGACTGGGTGATGTTGAGATGAACCAAATCAAAGTCACATTTAATAGATACAGTGTGTTATATTTTTTCCCTGAATCTCTGTTTCAATTATCACTAAACACACTGATTGGTTATTGCGTTCAAATGAACCAATCTCAGTACATTGTGTGACAGTTGAAATATAACACAAATGATGTGTTATATTTTTTTCATCCTAATAATATCCACAAGCCATTTTTTTGCAAGAGTAAAACTCAATACAAGTAAAACCAGTCTAACACTGCACTAATTTTTACTCTGACAAATCTAAGCTAGCCAGCATAATAAAACACACAAATCTCTACATGCTTAGAGTAATTTAAATTTAAATATTAAAAGAAATTCATGGGTGAATGTAAGTTTTACAAAAATATGTCCAGAAATGGCTTGTATCTCAAATGACCCTTATTGTTTTTTAGCCTGACATGGCTGGTACTGTATCTATTAAACGTGACTTTGATTTGATTCATCTCAACATCACCCAGTCTAACCCCCCAGCCGAACTCCAACTTGAGGTCCATCTGTTTTGTAATCCCATTTTATACTTTGGCATCTATAGTGCATTCCAGAAACACTCTCCTCTCTCATACTCCCCAAATTTCCATTTCAACTGTCACACACTCAGATTGGTTCATTTGAACGCAATAACCAATCAGAGTGCGTTTTGTGATGGTTGAAACAGAGATTCAGGGATTTTGAGAGTGGAGAGTTTCTGGAGCGGGCTACTGGACTTACCCTTCTCTGGTCGTCCGTTTTCAAACCCATAGAGAGGATCATGTTTAGGTCCGTCAGGGGGAAAAGGGGTCACCTCCGGGTGAAGATACAGATCGTAATGGCGAGAGACTTTCTGCCCCATGCTTTCTAGATTAGTTATAAGAGAAAATCAAAATCACTCGTCATTCAACAGAGCAGTGACCTTAGGTAAGAAAATTCAGTAAGTTAAATAAGAAAATCCATCCACTCTAGTGCAAAATGAATTGAAAGTTTAAAAATAATCAAATTTCTTGATAAATGATAAGACACAGATGCATGCACACTGCGCACAGTGCACAGTATCACAGATCAAAATAAAAATGACGAGTTTTTTTAGTCCAAAACTGTTAGACACATTGGACTAGAACGTTACTTTGGTGGATTAGAGTGGAAAATGATACGATCAGGGTATTGCAAAAATAAGCTCTTAACAGTAAAGTTTTAGTAAGTGATTCGTTAGGTCTATTGAAGAAAACGACTGATTAGTGATTAACCTGATAAGTGCTGATCGAGTACTTCATCCAATCATATCATCATTATGTATGTATTTACGAATTAGTATAATTTAATTATGGATTATATGGCATATTATTTTGCCTGGTCAAAATTACGTGGTCAAAATTACGCATGGAAAGATAACTTGTCATGCCCAGCTGGAATTCGAACCAGTAAACTCTGGATTACCAGAACGACATCATGACCACGTCAGAGCTACCAGGACCTAGTAATGTAGTGATATCAACAAAGATGTAACAGGGGCAGTCTAGATGAGAAAACACCAATGTTGTAATAATTTTCAGTCACGCGATGTAAATAAAAATTTACTACCTTCTCTATTATTAAATTTCTTTCTTTCACTTTGCCTTTTCCTAAACCACTTGGGGTCGGCATATTGTTCAAACTCATGGTTGAAGTTGTTTGGTTGTGGCACATACAGCTGAATGCTATTCCTAACACCAACGATTCTATTTAATTTCGTCTTGATTAGAACGGGGGTCACCCAGTCTGGGTAGGGCCGGAAATGCTAGCCTCACGTGTTCGGAGGAAACAGAATTTTTGGTGTAAAAAGTCTGCTCCGACCGGAGATCGAATTTAGGATCTCTAGACTACTGGCAGTAGTCACAACCGTCACGCCACGGAGGTCACTTCTAGTAATGAAAAATCTGGTACGACTCCACACGACTAACCTTATCCCCAAAAAAAAGCCAACCTCCGCAACTGGTGACTCTACGGTCAAAGAAAGCAAAAAAAGTAATGCTGAATTCGTTATCAGAACCTCAAAATCACTGAATTTGATACGTCACAACCCCCATCTAGAATGAATAATAAAAAAAGTTAGTCAAAGCGAGTTCCCCCAAAATACCGGTAAATTGGGGCCGAGGTCGAAAATTTACTAGATATCAAAAAATGTTATGAATAGACCCCTATTATTTTTTTATTGTATGAACAAATTCTTCTTATAAATTTTTCGTATCTTTTATCGTTTAGTTAGAACCGGCAAACGCCGCCAGGTGGCACCAAAAGTTTCGTACTGCGTCCTCTTTATATTTATGACCTCTGTACCGAATTTCAAGTCTTTACCTAATGCCGTTCTTGAGATATTCTGTTTACAGACAGACAGACCGGCAAACAGACAGACGCACGGACAATGGCTGAAACTTTGGATTTAGACTCTGGGGACCCTAAAACGTGTTTTGGCACTGAAAACTGACTATCGAAAATTTTGGGTGATTCCATTACTTTCCTTTCTATAGGATAAGGAAAGTAAAAATACTACGTAATAATTATGAATAATTTAATAGTTCAAGAAGCAAATAAAACTATAAAGTACGAGTAGTTTATTACTAGGTATGATCTGATTGAGGTGAGGAAGTAAGTAATTAACGTTCAAAGAGACGTTCAGAAAATGTCCTTATTCAAATCAGAAAAAAAAAATCAGTACAAGGTACCTAATCAGAAGGGGTATCTAATCAAACGAGTCCACTATACGGAGTACAACAAAAAATGTTACTATTCTTTTTTTTTTTTAAGTTGAGTGTTTGATAATCTTTATTTCGTCGACATTAAAAAGGAGCTGCTGTAAACGCTTGTGGTCTGCCTTGTAGATTGCCCAACCCGTAGTATGCCTCCTCTCTGATGGGTGATAAGTGACACAATAATTCCCATTGCTGGGTGAAGTGTCAACTCCAGCGCACAGGAATGTGTCCCTTAGTGTTGACGCGACATTTCAAACAAACGTAACCAAAATGTGACTAAACTTTTTCGTCGGCTCTACGAATCGAACCCGGGACCTTTCTTACTCTAGGCGAGCATCTAGATCTTATCCTGTGGTCAATGTCGAGACAAAATCGATTGATCGATGGAGAAGCTGGCGGTTTCGTAACCTAAAGGTCGGTGGTTCGAGACCTAGGCGCCGGGATTCGGTAAAGTTCTTGTGGTATTCTAAAAAAAAAACTTGTGGTATAAAAAAAACTAAAACCAGCTACAAAGCTATAGAGATTTAGGCAACATTTTTTTACTGTTAAAAATAAATAATAAAAAAAGGTACTCTCTGTACATTTGAAACATTAAATTTATTGTTATAATAATAATTAGGCATCCAACAGAAAAAAGTGGATCTAGAATCATAATTTATTTGATAGTAAATATTGACGGCTTAATAGTTTTATGATACCTTCAATACCTCCATTAACTAATATTATCACTAATTATAATAAGCAAGCCCGCCGACAGGCTAGCGCTCGTCAAGAGCTAGCTAGTATTATCTAAAAAAATAACTTGAATGTTTTTTGTTTAATTTTTTGTTTTCCACCACTTTCTACACATAGAAGACGTTCTGTAGATGGTCCCATTTTAAATATGTTCTGGGTGAAAGAGACCATTCGCTTGACCACTAACTTTTTAGTTAAACGCTTATACCTCGTGAACGGTACACCTGATTTTGATGAAATTTTGTATTTATATGCATACTAGCAGTTAACCCGTGCTTCGCCACGATCTAAAAGTGCACTTTTAGGGCTCTATCTATGGAGCGGTTTGGACTTTTGCAAAATCCTTTCTTATTGCACGTATTCAGTATGCAAGGAATGTTGTGTCAAAATTTCAGCTCGCTAGGTATTACGGTTTGGGCTGTAGAGCGATGATCAGTCAGTCAGTCAGTGACTTTGACATTTATATATTAAGATTATTGTTTTACATAGGCCATTTATAATTATTTTTAATTAATTATAATATAGCTCTGATATATAAGAAAATAAAAAAAAGACAAAAAAGTGAAAAAATGAGGTCTTCTCGAATTGCCGATACAGAATTTTTTGTATAATTTAGAATGAAGGAAAAACGGTATTCTACCATATTTTTAAAACAAATTTTGAAGAAAATCGGTCGAGCGATTTTGGAGATACAAAAGTGATTTAGTATAAAATCTCAAAATTGCTACGTGTTATCAATGTGAAACAATCACGAGGAAGTATTGTGTCCATAATTAGCAGTGTTTTTTTTGCTGTAAATTTATTTTATAATTCGACCCTAAGTTGTTGAACTAATGATTTTAGATAAAATAGATAATTTATTACGTTATTGACCTTTACATTTTTTTTTTTTTTTTTTGACTCTTGGGTTACAAAGTAATAATATACAAAAAATACAAGATCATTTGGTCAATAATTCTTTTATACTAGATTTTATTATTAGCTACCTACCTATTGATACTCTTTGGTAGTAGTTCTTTTTATCCATCCCATCTCTTGACGAAATGCACTACACGAAATGCATTTTCTGTCGATATGAATGAATCTCAAGGAAAAAATCCTCATTAGGTATGTAATTTAGTTACGATAATGATATTATTCCCACCGGTACATAGAAATATTATTCAATAATTTAAGTATTTCTTGTATATTTCTCTTAATAACATGATTAATTATGTATCAAGATTCAAGATGTATAAAATAACTGCTAGAATGATTTGCCCTTTCCGGTCTTGAAATATAGGTCACAGTCATTATAGGTACATAGGTATTATTTAATTATACATACGGTGGAGAGAGAGAGAGAGAGAGAGAGAGAGAGAGAGAGAGAGAGAGAAAGAGAGAAAAATTCAAAGGTGGAAGTAGGTATTGAGACGTACACGTCAGTTTTCAACAAGTTGTTAGAAAAAAATTGTGTCTTCAGATGTTGCTGGAACTATTTTTCATGGTAAGTCTCTAAGGGCAGAATTGATAGACGTCTTTGTAATATCTCTGTGACCCTAAGTCTCGGATTGCGTATGCATACTTTATTAAATGGGAAAAACAGATGCTAAGCAACGACATCAATTTGTCTATTAATTTCGCCCTGAATGGCTAAATATGTCTGAAAAAAAAGAAGAAAAAACAGTCTTTTTTCTTTTCATTTTAAATATCTCTTGAAAATTTGGTCTTGCGAGATGATGACTTGACCCTCCCTTCGCTGGGAACTCATAAACCAGCCGCCCATATCAACCTCACCCCGCCTGTCTGGTGCAGGAAATATCGAGTATATCGACGATTCTAGTTTAAGTGATCAGCACCAAGTCCTGCCCTCGATGGACAGTGCTTAACACTCCATTACATGCGCGTCATCGTACGCGCATCTGTCCCGGTAGCTCTGTCTGTCCCGGTAGCTCAGTGGTAAAGGCGGCACTCTGTGAATCCAAAGATTCCAGAGGTCGTGGGTTCGAAACCCAGCCGGGACATGACAAGTTATCCTCCCATTTGGGATTTTTACCACATAATGATATGTCTTGGGCTTACTGCTGGAATAATGGGACTTTAATAGTCTTAATCGGGCAATATAAATAAGGCGATATTAATATTATTATTATTAATCGTTTTCGCCGCAGGTTTGGTGGGGGGAGGGGTTCCAGTTCTCCCCCTCCTTCCTCTAGGTCGCGTTGAGCGACCGTTCAGTTTTACCTGTGCAACATTATTATTATCTGACCTGGTTGCAGGATTTTCAGTGAAACCCTTACAATTAACACTGCGACCTGATTAGATCTATTGTGACCAGTTGATTCTATTCGGTTTTAACGTCCTGATTTGAGACAGATAGTCAGGACGGGGGCTTTACCCTCCATTCGCTGGGAATCGTACCAGCTACCCACATTAACCTCACCCATCCTGGGAAGGGCCGGAAATGCCAGCCTCACATGTTTGGAGGGGACAGAATTTTCTTCGAAAAGTCTGCCCCAACCGGGAGTCGAACTCGAGACCTCTGGACTATGGGCAGTAGTCATAACCGTTACGCCACGGAGGCTGACCATGTGCAACATTACCCTTACAAAATTGTGAAAAACAATAGTATAAAATATGTTTGGCAATAAAATTAACTAGTCAGGCATCTGACAAATGCCGCGCGTGTATCAGTGTTTCAACAGGGGGCGCGTATAATGGTGTGTTAACTACATTGACGGAACAAGAACTAGCCCTTGGTCCAGAAAGCACCTCTCACTTTCGTAAACCCTAAATCGTGCTGGGTCAACACGAGCACACTGGAAGGTATCCCTTACGACGGCGTGCCATCGACGGAGAAGCTGGCTATATCTATTGTTTAGTCTGGCTGGGGGACGATAAACAGGGAGAAGACCATTGTCTCGCTAGAGGACTATAAACAGAGAGCAGACAGGCCAACCCTTACAAGCCAGGCTAGCTTGCAGTTTCCTAAGGGTTTAATGGCTTATAAAAAAAGTAAGTTCTCACGATGGTAATTGCACAAAGACATATATGGTTCAGGACGAGCTAACTTTAAAATCAAGTTGACTGGAGACCATCACTCCCCCCTCCAGCTCTAGCCTGGCTTCAACAAGTCAATTATTGTTTTATATGTTTTACCTCATCTATGTTTTTTTTCATTGTAAATATACGATTACAAATTACAACAACATACCTACCTATACTTTAACTGCTTTCAGAAATGGAAGCTGCTGTTCCTATGCCTGGCGGGGCTACTTATATACTACAACTACACAAGGCGGAAGCTCTACTGGGCAGCATGGAAGATGCCAGGGCCTAACCCAGCTCTGCCCTTCCTGGGCAACTTTCTCTTCATCTGCAGAAGGATCCGAGGGTTCAGCGACATTGTGCCTCTTCTGGATGTTGTCATATTTGACTATGCCGAAAAGTGAGCTCCAAATCTCCAATACTTCGGAAAGTAGGGCCAAATTTTAGTTTTGTTTTTGTGATATGATTGTTTTTAAACCTCTCTTATGTGATATATTCATGTTATTTGTTTTCTGTTTGTAAATAGAGCTAGGCTCGTAAATATACACCCGTGCTGTAAAAAAAAAAAAAAATTATAAAACAGAGTTAAATTATTTTTATAAAACAAATTATAAATAAAGTTAAATTAAGCCATCAGACCCTCCCTCAAGTCGAGTTTCAACCAATCACAGCTCTTTGGGCCTTTAATGTATTTCTTTTCTGATATTTTATCACAATTTTTGGGAGTAACATCACTACCATAGGACTTTTTCCTTATCTTTCATCCTTTTAATATCTTATTTTGTCTTCTTAAAATGCCGCCACTGGTCGCTGCTTACATTAAAGCAGCTACTCATTTTTCCTCACAAACCATGAGTTGACCCGAGACATCCAGAGCAGAAAATTGTCTAACCTATCCGCGGGAATCGACTACAGGTCACAGTGATTGTCTGTGCAAGACTGCAAAATCAAAAATCAACGGTGACTACACTAAATTGTCTAGTATTGCAATTTCTAATTTTGTAACAAAGTTCCTATTCTAATAAATAACAAATTTTAATGTAGTTATTTATAGTATAGGTACCAAGTAGATATTGATATGTGTACCTAAGTATTTCGGTATTTTTTCATTCTAATTTATAAAATGGTGCATTTTCAAGTATTTGACTAACTGATGTACCTATGTACCTATTGTATTTCTTCAGATGCGGGTTAGTGCGAATCTGGCTTGGTACAGCTTTGATGGTTCTTATAACCGATCCTGGGGTTGCATACCAAGTGAACCAAAAAACTCAGCTCAAATCTAAAGAGTATCAATACTTTGCCAAACCATATATTGCAAATGGTGAGTATTCACGTAACTCAATTAACTTTAATGGTTGTTAATAACACTCGTACCTAAAGTCGAACCTTGATGTAAGAGATCCAGGTTTCTACTATGAATAGGTCATTTTTTCTTGTAAAGAGCTTTTATTTATTTTTTTTATTATTTTACTTCAGGACATTTTACCTTTACATCCATACCATTCCGGAAACGGAAAACTTGGTTAGAATTTTTCGCTCCGGCCAAGATTCGAACCCGCAACCTCCGGGTCAGCAACCAATGCTCTTAACCACTGAGCCACGGAGGTCGGCTTGTAGAGAGCTAATAAATTTGACTTAGAAAATTTTCTCTCATATCCAGTTAGTTCTCTTATATCCAGATTCGACTGTATCAGTGTATCGCCTTATTTATTTCCTAGAGGTTTGAATGTCAAATGAAATTCTTTAATTTATATTTATTGTATTTCACCCATTATTTATTTTATTTGATTTTCATTATGTGTAGGTATTATAATGTCATTGGGTGTATGTCAAATTTCATTGTAATTGACATAGGTACACCTGTTTTGTATTGTACTTAAAAATAAATAAATAAATGAGTAAATAAATAAATAAATAAATAAATAAATAAATAAATAAATAAATAAATAAATAAATAAATAAATAATTTATTTTAATTTTCAGCACTTTTCAACTCAAATAATTTGCCACGGTGGAGACAGACGAAAAAAGCTTTCCTGCTTGCACTCAGCTCGGAAAACTTGCAATCAGCTGTTCCGAACTTTCACAGGGAATGTTTGAGATTGCTAGACACCTTCAGCAAATATTCTGCTAAGAAAGAAGGTTGTTATACGGGAGAAATATTCCAGCTATCAACTTTATCCTGTGTTGTGAAACATGCCACCGATTTTGATATCCACGAGAAAGATGAAGCAGAGAATGTGGATTTACTTGAATCCTTAGAATCACTTATGAAGGTATGATTGATTTTCAAGCAATATTGGGTTCGAAATTGAGTTTCAAAAAACTGTCTTAACCCTGATTTTCCTTTCAATCGTCAAATTTCTTCAAATAACCTACTCAGAGTGTGTTGTTTACCAAAAAAAAAGCCTAATCAGAGCATCAGTTGAAAGAGAAATTGAGAGTAAGAAAACTTTCTAAAACGAGATCCAGTATATTTTTTCTTTAGTTTTTCTACAAAACTTAGGTACCTATTTAAATTGAATTTGAATGTCACATTCCTTCTGTCCATTTATTAATTATTACGAGTAATTCTGATTCCAGTTCTTTCAATTACGATTGATGATTCCAATACTTCGAAACAACTTTATCTACAGCCTCCTCGGACTAAGAGCAAAAGAGTTGAAAAAAATCAAGACAGTTTTCTCATACTCTAAATCTATTTTGGATTCTTACAAGGAAAAGAAACTTCAAGACAGAATAATTAGAGACGTCACCAAAGATACCGAGGGTATTGTGCTGTTTTGCTAATACTATATTAATAATTATAATTATTATTTTATTTTCTTCTAGTTGATTATTTTTTTTTTTTTTCAAAAATTGGAAGGTTTGACCTCAAGAGTTCAGAATTTTGGTTTTTTCGGTTGAATGACACAAGACAGAAAAAAAATTGCTAAAAGTACCAGCTTCTTCAGACAAAAAGACAATATAACACAAAATATTGGCGCCTTTACAGAGTTGGTGTAAGGAGTGCATCAAGCCGTTAAAAATGGGAATGTGAAGAAGTAGGATTGCCAGAACCAACCAAGCTCAGCCATAAGGTATAGCCATAAGGTACTGTCTGGCTGGGGGACGTTAAACAGGGAGAAGACCAGTGTCTCGCTAGAGGACTATAAACAGAGAACAGACTAGCCAACCCTTACAAGCCAGGCTAGCTTGCAGTTTCCTAAGGGTTTGATGGCTTGTACAGAAAAGTCCCAAGTCCTCATGATGGTTGATCGCACATAGAAATATGTGGTTCAGGACGAGCCAACTGTGAAATAAAGTTGGCTGGAGACCGTCACTCACCCCTCCAGCAGTAGCCGGGCTGGCTACAACAACAACAACAACATAAGGTATAGAGGTTTGACGATGACGACCTCAAGTAGGATTGAGAAAAGGTAATACGAAAGAAAAATAATAACCAAGGTGTCCTAGATATTTTTCAAATATTTGGTTTTGAATTTTTTCAGAGAAGTTCCTGATCGATTATCTCCTGAAGGAGGAATTAAACATGACAGAGCACGACATATTGGCGAATATAATTGTAATGATTATAGGAGGCACAGATACTGTGGCTACAGAATGCACCATGCTACTCCTCTTGCTAGCTCAGAACCCTCCAGTACAAAAGAAGGTATAATATTAATATCGCCTTATTTATACTGCTCGATTAGGACTAGTTAATGAGTTTCATTATTCCAACAGTAAGCCCAAACTTATTATTATGTGGTAAGAATAACTTGTCAACTTGTAATGTCCCCGCTGCGTTTCGAACCCGCGATTTATGGATTACCCTGTCAGACGCCTTGACCCGACGAGACGATAAGTAATCAAAACCTAGAAAAACATACTAAAATACTTGAATAGATAAAATAGAGTATAGATTGTTACATTATTTTGCTATTTCTTAGAGGAAAATGTAAAACGAATTTTCAGTATTCACAATCACAAAAGAAAAACAAAAGATTGAAACAATATAAATTTAATGTATAATTATATTGAAATAAGTATCCTACCTCAAGGGAAGAATTTCTGCCCTATTGTCAATGAAAGTCTGTTTCACCCAATCGTTAATAATTTGCTTTTTTCCCTAATTCATTCTACGTCCTTTTGTTCAAGTTCTGGAAGATTTAAAGCGCTACATTGAAAATAGAATAGGTACCTAAGAAAATTGTTCTTCGAAATCTAACATCAAAACTTGAATTTTCAATTCAAAATTTATGTTTTTCTACTTTCTACTTCTACTTGTGAATTTCATTTACCTATTTGATTCGAATTTTCTAATATCTATTACCTACCCTTATAAAATTCTCGTTGCTAAGTTAGTAAAAATTGGCAGTTCACAGTAGCTTTCGAATTTTTTAAATTTCAATCAAATTCCTCTACTTGATTTTTTCCCTCTAATTCAGGATCAAGTATTATGTATATCAGGGAAAATACGATAAGTATATTTCACCAAATTGTTATTCTGCCTTTTTCTCTAATTCAGGTTTACGGTGAATTGACTCAAGTACTGGGAGACGACTTCAACAACTGTCCATCCATAGAGGATCTGGGCAAGCTAGAATATCTGGACAGGGTGTTGAAGGAATGCCTGCGGATGTTTCCTGCGGCGCCGATTATTGCAAGATGTACCGCCGAAGATATTACCGTGACGGGAAGTGACAGTAAACAGTATGCTGTTCCCCAAGGTAGGAGTTGAATCTAACAAAACTCTATTACGACTATTTTGAAGTTTATTAGATTAGCTGGTATCATCATCACTGATGTGATGATAAGGTTAATGTGGGTAGCTAAGCCGATTCCCAGCAAATGGAGCGTAAAACTCCCGTCCTGACTATCTCAAGTCAGGACGTTAAAACTGTTTAGAACTTGATAAGTGCATTATATTCATTGCGATCACTACCAAATTAGGTATCTATTAGGGAATCGAATTTCATGTATGTTGTATGTATTTTAACTACTTATCTCTTGTTCGATAAAGAAACTACTTATCAATAAGATAAAGAAACTAAAACGTTTTCTTCTTTTTTCTTCCTATAGGAGCAACCATAGGGATCTTGATCAAAAGCATTCAAAACAATCCATTTATCTACGAGAACCCCACCAAGTTCGATCCAGACAGGTGGCTGCCGGAAAATGTTGCCAAACGACCTCCTTGGAGTTACCTCCCCTTCAACAATGGCCAACGGAAATGTGTGGGCGGCCGCTACGCTCTGCTGCATTTGAAAACCATGGCGGCTACAGTGTTGCGGGCTTTCGAAGTACTCACCAGTCCAAGTTGCGAGACGTTCGAAGACATTCGCGTGGAGATGAACTTCACCGTGAGGATAGACCCGAGCTGCCAAGTCATGTTCAGGCCGCGGTCACACTGAGAGGTGGGGAGGGAGGATAGGGGGCGTGAGTAGTGTGGAGCAAAGAAGGAAACAAGCACTTTCTAATAATAACGGAAATCTCACCCGCAAAGGATAGCCTGCAGGTGGGTAGCATGGGGGGTAGATTCGGTGGGAACAACCCCGCTCCTCCCTGATTTCAAGAAAGCCCTGATGGAAATTTGCAATCCGCAAGATACAGTACATCCATTATTCTATTAAGTAATTTTCCAGTATACAAGGGCATTTCCGGCCCTACTGAGGTTGGGAGAGGTTAATATTGATAGCTGTAGCTGGTACGATTCCCAGCGAATGGAGGGTAAAACTCCGTCGTAATGAGGACGATAATTCCAATAGAATCGTTGGCGTTAGGAAGGACTTCCAGCCTTAAAAAATGTGCCACAACCAACCAACCTCAACCATGAGGTTGAACAATGCCGACACCAAGTAGGATTGGGAAAAGGCAAAGTGACAGAAGAAGAAGAAGAAGAAGGAGACACAATGTTATGTAATATAGCCACTAACTAGGACTTGAGAAAATTGTTTCTTTTTTTGTCTTAGGGTACTGCAGTTCTCAGCTCCTTAGCAACGGCCGTGCCTGAGAAATGCCCCCATCGAGTCTCATCATACGTATTTTTGTAAATTTATAAATGACAATAAATCTGTTTCTTTGTGTTATAATATCATCAACCACCCTCCGTCAATTTTTCTTGTGAATTTTAACCTAAATAGGTATTGAAAATGAACACAGCAATACCATTTATTTCTATAGTTTTTTTATCACCGCTCCGACACGATTGTGTCATTGAGAGTCAGGTTGAAAAGGAAAAACGGACTTTTCAAATAAATAAAAATAATCTCACATGTGGCACAGATGGTTGTATACCTATGGTGAAAATCCCCATTTTGTTAGTAGGGTACCTACCTAATTTCAGCACTGAGAGTTACAGGATTTTGAATTTTGCCGTGCCTTCAAACTCCGAAAAGACTTTGTCTTTGCAATGGTCGGTCAGGGTATTTAAAACCCTACATCGCAAGAAAAAAATAGTGCTGTGCCTCGTTCTGGAAAGCTTTCTCACTCTCATAGGCCAAAATGTATAGTTGTTAGTGAGTAGATTAAATAAATCAACTTTATACACAATCAATGGCTAATGGCCGTGCTTAATCAGGCTGTTGGTGACTAACAATGCACTCCACTGATAATCTCCAAATCTTCCTCTCAGATGCACTTTGATTGGGTCATTTTGGTACTCAAACCCAAATGACCCATTCAGAATACAGTTGAAAATGAGATTTGGAAATTATGAGAGTGGGACAGGACAGGCCCTGGAATCATCTTCAACTTGTTGTAAAATCGACCCTAGTTAATATCTCGAAGATTAATTTATTGGCAACACTGGACAGATAATACAAGATGGTTCTTCAAAATCATAACATCAAAACTACAATTTCAAATTTTGTGTTTTTCAGTTTTTCTACAATTCATGTGAATTTCGTTGACAGAATTTCATTTAACTACCTACCTATTTGATTTCAAATTTTCTAATAGCTAATTACCTCTTGATAAGTTAATAAGTTTGGTGTCTGTCATTCAATTCACAGTAGCTTCAAATTTGAATAGATATTTGATTCCTGTACTTGATTTTGTCCCTCCAATTCAGGAGTTGATTGGGATCAGGAAGACTGCTATAATCAAGATATTAAGCACCACACCAAGAAAAGAAGGTGACAAATTTTAGTAAACCAACATTCAGAAATGAGTCAAAATACTTCTGAAACTTTTGAGGGTGAGTTTTCAAATTCCGCTGCTGTACCTACCTAGAGATAATAGAAAATATTATGTTATCAGAAAGTCGCTTATGGCTGGGTTGAGATGCACCTACCAGGGATCAGGATTTTAAATCTACATATTCAGGCACCTGGCAGATGCATCTTAACCAGGCCATCACTTTGGTTCTAATGTAAACCTGTATAAAATTACAGCTCAGTATTGGTCATAAAGCACATTGGGACTCAATTGAGAACTTTGGTCACAAACCTACTTCTAATTAGGGCAACATTGGCCAATTTTCCTGTGATGAAAAATAATTAACCCTGAGAAATAGAGTTGAAAATGCCAATAGAAGATTTCAGAAAAGTATAAAATTCAAAAATTTGCAGCTTCTTAAGTTATCTCTTTTTATTTCAGAGCCCGATTCAATGAGTGATCAAAAGTCTTCAGAAGCAACGAGCCCTGATTCCTCAGATGCTGCAGTACTGCCACAATCCATAGTATCTTCAGCAAGCGAGAATAATGTGTCTTGTTCATCGAACAGTAGTGATAACACAAATCCCAATAGTACTTCTAACCATACTGCATCACCATCTGTGTTAACATCCCAGAACTGTTCTGTGCTGAGGAAAAGTTTTCTGAATCAAGTCAGTAACTCAGCGAGTACATCTGAGAATGTTGTATCCACAACACCCAAGTTTCAGCTCAAATCCAGCTCTTTTGGTGAGCTTATTTTTAGTTCCTTTTTTATTTGAATTAAATGGGTTGAATGGTAGAGATTGCCATAGGCAATAATCCTGCCCTTTGTGATTTATGGAAATAAACTTTTAATAAAAATACATGGCCAATGATGGATATACTTCCTTTTGATTGTTTCACATTGTATGCATGGCAAATTTGAGATTTTATACAAATTCACTTGTATCTTCAAAACAGCTTAACCGATTTTCTTCAATTTTGTTTTCTATGGTAGAATATCATTCTTCCTACATTCTAGAGTCTCTAAAAAATTCTGTATTGGCAAGTTGTAGACCTCATTATTGCACTTTTTTGTCCAAAATTTTGGATTTTCTTTAATATTGTAGCTAAATCATAATTAATAAAAAAAATGATTATTAAAGGCCTATGGTAATGATCCCTTTCACCCAGAACCGCTGGTGTGCAGTTGTTGAATTTAAAATGGAACCATCTTCAATACGTTTCCTATGTGTATACAAAATGTCATAGAATTCTGTTTAGTAGTTTCCAATTTTTGTGCATTACAAGGAATATTTTTGATTGTTCTGATACTGATCTTACTGGTTTCTGTTTCAGGCAACAATCTGCTAAAACCTTCCACGTTATCAGCTTCAAAATCTGGTGGCTGTGGATTTGCATTAAAAGCTGCCACATTGAAAAACCCTTTTGCTAAAAATGGTGAGCTTAGTGAAATCATGCATATTTTTGTTTGATTGCTTAAGTTCCTAGTTTAGTAATCTAGATAGTGTAAAGATCTGTTGGTTTCATTCCCACCAAATGCATGCATTTTTCCTACTTTAGACTTAAAATATAGAATAATGGCATACAAAAAAGGCAAATTAATGGCATCAAATATACCGGTTTGATTGATTGACTTAGATGGTACAGGGTCCACTCATAACTATGTGAAGAAAAATTAGGTGGCTAAGGGTGGGATTAGTAGGTGTTTTTTGTAATACATCTGTAGTGCTAAGTTTTGATTTATGTACTGTCTTTGGTGGGGAAAACTAAGTCATGACTTAAGGACTCAATATTGTCTATTAATTTAGCCCTTAAATGTATGTGACATATTTACACATTGTGCCAGAGATACTTTAGTAAATTAAATTTCTCAAAAAAACTTTTGTTTAACACTTTGTGCGCCACGTCGCTCAATATGAGCAACAGCGACTTCCTGCTGGGGCCACGTCTCTCATTTTGATAGACACTAGACCTCTCTTTGAAGCATTGTGTCTCAGTATGGGCCACACTACTGTGTATTTTGTATTGAGAATTTGAAGCGTGGCCTCCTGAGGATGATCAGAGTGTGCTTGGTTTTCACCTATCTAGTTTTGAAGCATATTGAGAGACAATCCTTTGTATCGTGGCCCCAGGGGAAAATCACGAATTTGGGCTTGGCGCACAAAGTGTTAAAAGTTTCTCAAAACGAGTTTAGTAATAAAAAAAAATGTAAATAAATATAATTGTTGAAAGTTAATAGGTGCAAGGTAGAATTTTGGTAAACTTCTGTGGACTTAGGTCTAGATTTTGTAAATTGTCTTAATAAGAAAACTTATGCTCAAGTCCAAACTTATAGTCTCAATTTTGTCTATTAATTTTGCCCTTAGTAAACAAATTTCTATTTAAAAAAACATGTTAAGAGTTCCAGAAAACTAAATTTAGTATATGAACTTTATCAAAAAAATTCTCATTGCATTCCTTGTCACTTCTCAGTGTCACTGCCAGAAGTGAGCAACTCTTCACAGGAAGGTGCAGGCAGTGGAACATCGGAGGAGGTCACCTCATCGGAACAGGTAATTGTAGCATGTAGGTACCAGGTACCTAGTAAAAAGAAATAGGACAAGGATTTTCTTAAAATAAATTTTCATGAAAAATACATCTGTGTTCTGTGTAACAGTCATTCTACAAGATATATATAGTAATGATATTCAGACACATGAAAACATAACTCTCTTTTCTAGTCAGGTAGTTTAAATTGGGTCCTAAGGGGTAGTCATAGGGTCATGTCTTTAGTCTGAGTCTTTTGTCATTTTCAGGTTTTACAAAAATTCAGAAACAGTGTCCCCTTCATAATATTGATCTTCCAAAAGTAGTTTTCCATAATCTCTTGGGCAGTGTATATTAATTTTCTCTTTCCAGGTTTCACAATTATCTGTAGAAAGCATGTTGACCTACCAAAAATAATTCCTTTCTCTCTTAGAAGTCCTAACCAGATGGTATAAATAATTATGTAATTGGGTGTTGCAATATTAATGACACATTTGTTTAACCCTTATCTTGGCAATGTGTCCATATGGATACCACCAGTTTTTGTTACTCTATTGACCCAAAATTAATCCTAAAGCATTTTTCTTCCACAGAACATTTAAAATTATTTTTATTTGTTATGCTTTATTTAAAGTGGCAGCATGGAGCTCTTCCATCCAACCATCCAATTATCATCCTCTTTTACTTTTTCAAAAAAATAAATTGAAATTGAAAGGGTTAATTTTCTATTTCAGGGTTTTACAATTATCTTGCTAGCACCCCCTTAACATATTATTGCTTTAAAAATCCATCTCCAGTTGTTCAAACATAGTCCAATGTCATTTCCAGGTTCCTCAACTCCAGTTGTTCAAATATAGTCCAATGTCATTTCCAGGTTTCTCAACTCCAGTTGTTCAAATAGTCCAATGTCATTTCCAGGTTTCTCAACTCCAGTTGTTCAAATATAGTCCGATGTCATTTCCAGGTTTCTCATCTCCAGCTGTTCAAATATAGTCCAATGTCATTTCCAGGTTTCTCATCTCCAGTTGTTCAAATATAGTCCGATGTCATTTCCAGGTTTCTCAACTACCCGGAGGCACCGCCCCCGCGCCTCCCCTCTCAGAAGCTCACCTCGCCCCCAGCAGTTCCACGTCTCTGTCTTCTGGCATGGTGTCGCCGCCCAAGTTTGTTCCCCTCCTAGCCAACTCAACCAGCGCCGCCAGTAACAGCACCTCTGCCGGTGGCTTCGTGTTTGGACAGAACCTTAGGGATCGTGTGGAAGTGAGTCAAAATATATAATTGCTTTATCCCGATTAGGTAATCCAAAAGTTACGGGTTCAAACTCAGCCGGGACATGAGAAGTGAGTCAAATATAATTGCTTTATCCCGATTAGGTAATCCAAAAGTTACGTGTTCGAAACTCAGCTGGGACATGAGAAATTATCCTCTTGTTTGAAAATTAGAACATGTAATATTATGTCTTATGTAACATGTAATAATACGTCGACCTCCGTGGCTGACCCGTAGTGGTTAAGAGCATTGGTTGCTGACCCGGAGGTTGCGGGCTCGAATTCCGGCCGGAGCGGAAAATTCTAACCGAGTTTTCCGTTTCCCGAATAGCATGGATGTAAAGTTAAAGCATCGATTTTTTTTGTTATTTTGAGGTATATTAATAATCAAATGCAGATTTTATGTCCCCTGTTACTTCATACATCTAAGTTAGTAATGATATTTCAGTCTCATTCTAACTATAATATATCTACTATGTTAAAATCAATCAACAAAATTCACAAGGTGGTTGGTATGTCTGCAGAAACACACTCTTTTGGATAGTTGTTTCTAATGACTGCCTCATGTCTAATAGAAATATCACGGAAGTTTTAAAGAAACTTCCGTGATATTACTCCTTCGCTTTGTAATTTGTAATTTATTTGCATTAATAATAGGTACATAATAGGTATGATAGGTAACATATATTTAATGCGACTACCCCACACTAAGGGGATGCAGCAGTCCTCTTGTTTTTGACTAACTAATCGGGTGCATCTTTTCCTACTTTTCCCCCCAGGCAGTGGAGGAGGAACAAGCGTCCGCGGGTGAGGCCACCAGCTCCGCCACTGGCAATGCCTTCGCCTCTACTAACGGCACCACAGACATGCTCTTTACTACCGTGCTGCAGAAGGAGACCACCGAGAAAGTGGTATGTTGTGTGTCTTCTTGGTATCTTTTTTTCTGGCTGAGTGACAATAAACAGGGAGAACAGATGGGCCAACCCTAAAAAGCCAGGCTCTAGCTTGCATTTTCTTTAAGGGATGAATAGCTTATAAAGAAAAATATTCCAACATTTCAGTATGTGGTTCAGGATGTACCAACTAAATTTGGCTGGAGCCCATCAAGTGATTAGCAGGTTTACTTTGAGTAGCAACTGGTGCCAAAGTATAGGCTAAATCAGGGCTGCCCAACCAGTCGATCGCGATCGACCGGTTGATCGCGGAGTGATTTAGGGTCGATCATGTCCAGAGAGGTGAGATGACGTTCTAAAAGTCTAGATCTCTAAAGTATAAAATGATTTTGAACGAGGTTTTCTGGCATCACACACAAGTGAAAATCCGAGACTTTGGTTGAATTCTTCACTAACCCATTCAAAGGGTTAATGAAGGGGGGTCGATCGCGTAGATTATCTGAGACTTTATAGTAGATCTTCTTCTGTAAAGGTTGGGCACCCCTGGGCTAAATAAACCATTGGAATTTTAAGAATACAGAAATGTTCTATCTGTGCTAAAATTGTAATATAATATCTTAACAAAAAACATATATTTATTTGTTTATATTCTGTATATCTGTTTTGCAGGACAGTGGAGGGGAGGACAACGGACTGGCTCCGGCCAAGTCTCTGAGCGAGGCAGCCAGGGAGTACGAGGAGGCCAGAGCCAACAAGAGGAAGTATGATGAGGTGGCTGTTGTGACGGGGGAGGAAGAGGAAGCCAACGTACTGCAGGTACATATACATAATTATACATGGGTCATTTTCATTTATCTTGGGCATATCAAGTCCGCAACCTTTCTCTTTTAATAAATGTGAAAATAATAGGGATATATGACTAAAATCTATTTGATCACATAGGAAACAATTTTTTTTATAAATTACAATAATAAATTGTCTTTTAAACTAATGTGGAGACTCAAAATTGCCAGTTATGTAAGTAACGTTCATGATATTTTAGGTGTCCCTTAGTCTAAGATTTTACTGTGTCTGATAGAAAAAAATGCATTTCTCCCCATTATTTTCACCAAAGTCCAATATAAATGAGAAAAATACAGTTTATTTAGGATGTGACCATTAGTTTTCATAAAAATAATAATGTTCACTTCATTCTACAGACGTGTAAAGTTGTGTCCCTACGAAGAAAAAAAAATCTCCGTCATGAATGTTACCCCCAAAAAAATGTAAACCATTTTCAAAAACCCTTAGAATGAGAAGCTAGCAGCTGCCGCCATTTTGCTTCTTACAGATGACATTGTTTTTGTTTTGAAATTTCCTGTCAGTTGGATGTTGGATGTAGTACAGTGCGGGACAATGGTGGGTCTAATTTTTTTTGACAAGAACGTTACGCGGTTTTTTAAATAAATTGTAATGATTCTTTAATATATAATGTATTTCTTTAATTCTTCTGCATGTCCTCTTTCCGATCAAATATTTTTTTTTGTAAAGTGAATATTCTTTTATTGAGAAAAGATTGTTTTAGTGGCGTGTTACTCATGAACGTTACCGTCATGAACGTTACCCGTGGTCATGAAAGTTACCTGTTCCGTTAAGTTTTTGTAATTTTGTGTGAAGAGGTAGCTGCTAGAAATATTCTAAATGAAAGCTTTTGCTCAAAGGTATTTGTCTTAGTCTTCTGAGCCTAAAAAATTGTTTAGGAAAAAGGTAACGTTCATGACTTGAAAAAATCCAATTGCCCAAGATAAATGAAAATGACCCACATAGTACCGCAGGTACATATACAATCATACATAGTACGACATAGCGTGTTGCTACAATGCCAAAACAAGCTAATGACTTTAAATTAATATTATTTTTGAATAAATTCTTTATTAATTGGACATAATAAAATTGTGTACAAACCAGTAATTTTAAAAATTAAAATACAAAATTTAGAAATAGATAAACAACATAGATAACAACATTCATAAAATATAAACAGTGACTTTCAAGCTTTCAGCAATTACATTCTAATTCATCCTAGCAATGGCATTATAATTATTGACCTCAATATATTTATGAGTTTCACTTGTACAATGTGGGTCAGTTTCATTTTTTTTTTTTTTTTTTTTTTTTTTGATATCCAAGTTAACGCCCCTCGCTGTTCAAAATTCTACCTATGTCGTCTCCAATTACTCATAAAAGCTGCTAAAAACAGGTGTATACTGACAGCCTTTCACTTTACTATAAATAGAACTTCTATGACAAAATAATCCTGTACTTCAGGGTTGTTCGTGTGTTTTATGGATGATAATCTCTCATGCATATTTCAATATCTTCTACCGTTTAGCTAGTTCGGCTTTAATTGGAAAATTTCGATGTTTTTTTTTTCAAATTGTAGGGAATTTACTTTAGTTTTAGTATTCTCAAAGCTAGAATCAATGGTTTTATGTTCTATATGCAGAAAACTGTAAAAAGTGCCAAAAATACAATACTACGTCTAATTATTTATTTTATTTCGCAAACATTTTTGCCTTTTATTGAAAAAATCAATTTTTCTCCACTCATCTCCTTCCTTACTGAGCTTGTCCTTGAAACGCCTTCTTTGGATGTCATGTCTTCCTAAAATTTTGATGCTTAAAATTTTAAAATTCTAGCAGTACTTTATGCTGCTATACCGGCGCGTGCCTGGCTAATTATTAAAAATTGAATAATATGAATAACTTATTTTTATTTTAATTCCCGTAGATAAACTGCAAGCTGTTCCTCTACGATACTGTGAAGACCTGGATTGAGCTAGGCCGTGGTCAACTCCGACTCAACGACATCAGCAACTCCCTGTCCCGGATAGTGATACGGGTGGCGGGCAGTCTGCGGGTGATTCTCAACACCAAGATCTGGGCTGGCATGGTGGTGCAGAAAGCCAGTGACAACAGTGTGAGGCTGACTGCCAAGGAGAATGGACAGGCCAAGGTGTATTTGGTCAAGGTAAAGTATTTTATATAAATATATGTATATGTAGTGGATAGTGTCTGTTTTATTTTGAACACAAAGGTCTAGGCAGGCCAAGGTGTAGGTCAAGGTAAAGTATGTTGTACGGGTAGTGGATAGTCTCTGCCATCCACTACCCGTACAACTCAAGTTTTTTTATATAGTATAGTAGTGCTTTATTTAGACTGTCAATGTCGGTTTGAAACAGAGAGTCCCATTACACTTATTTTGTCTTCTCCATGTTTTAAGTCAGCCAGGCAAAAAAATCAATGTTTCTTTACAAGGAAAAAAACCTTGGTACCATCATTTTTTATCTTAGGAAAAATACCCTTGAACCAGGATATATTAGAACCCAAGGGACAGATCAAAAAGTCTATTATAAAGAGAATTCCAATATAATCAGATCTCTATTACACCTAAACACGTGATTCGGGAACCTGAAATTTTCTCTATCATAAATAATTTTCTATTACTTAGTATATCCAGGTTTGACTGTAAATGAAATATTATATATCTGTCCCGGTAGCTCAGTGGTAAAGGAGGCACTCTGTGAATCCAAAGATTCCAGAGGTCGTGGGTTCGAAACCCATCCGAGACATGACAAGTTATTCTCCCATTTGGGATTTTTACCACATAATAATATGTCTTGGGCTTACTGCTGGAATAATGGGACTTCATAGTCTAATCGGGCAGTATAAATGAGGCGATATTAGTATTATTATTTTATATAAAAACCCCCATCCCTGGTTCCCTCCGCAGGCGAGTTCCAAGGAGATCGACCAGCTGTACAAGGCGCTCGAGTGGCGGGTCAACCAGAGGAAGCGGCTCGGCCTCGAGAATGGCAACGGCGCGGCCAGCCAGGAAGAAGACGAGGCCGGAGATGCGAAGCGACACATAGGCGAGGCCCAGGGACACATAGGCGAGTCCCAAGGTCACATAGGTGAGGCCCAAGGTCACATCAGCGAGGCCCAAGGTCACATCAGCGAGGCCCAAGGTCACATCAGCGAGGCCCAGGTGGTGGAAAACGGGGCCGACCCAGCCGCCCCCAGCCAACATTCCACTTGAACTGCCATCGTCGTTGGTTTGTTCCTCTATGTTATCCTGTGTAAAATTCCACCCGAGATCTTTTCTCCCTCTCTATAATCTGTTGATGAGAGGCTGATATCCTGTGTAAAAATCCACCCGAGATCTTTTCTATCTCTCTATTATCTGTTGATAAGAGGCTGATATCCTGTGTAAAAAATCGAATCTGAGAAATTTACACTGAATGTAGCATTTTTCAAATGTCAGAGTGAAATTCATGTTAAATCTTGTGAACCGAGCCACCACTGAGAACTCCAGATATTTTGTTGGTTGTTTCTGAAGCAACCCCTAGGCGATCAATAATATTGGATCAATGTGGATATTGGATCAATCAATCAATAATATCGAAAGATGATAAATAGTTTACGTCATGTAGAAAAATTAGTGGCTAATTTTATAGAGGGCGACCAAAGTAGGACCTCACAGGGTAAAAAAGAAGAAAAAAATGAGCACGCATTAGAAAAGTGATGGAGGGAGGTCCACAAAAATTGTGGAGAAGAGTCTCTTACTTCAACACAAATAATTCATACTTTATCTTATTATTTGGACTCTTATCATGAGATACGTTCGGAACTCAAAAGATCTGTAAATACTTGGATTTTTTGGTCCATCTTTTCTCGTGAAATCAAAAGTTTCCTCATCAGAAAGAGGATGTACACGCTACTTACAGGGCCGGATCTACACTTGACGCTCGGGACAAAAGACGAATAACCTACCGACTGTTATTTGGCTAGGGTAGATGGCACCACTGCCCCCCATATCCGACCCTGACAACTTATTTTTCATCAATACAAAAGTGAAAAAAATCAACATTTCGAGCTATTCATTCATTTCTATTCTATGTGAAATATTTACTGGTTAATTTTTATTCAATAAAGTATTTGTTATTTATACTGTGAAAATACATGCTTTGCTTTTTTTATTTCTGATAATGTTCTAATGATAGGAATCGGAAGTATTTTTTTTATGTCGAATGTTTTCTAAAAAGATAAGATGTATTTTCTTCTGTTTTTCTATAAAAATAGGAGCCGCTGTACCCGTGCTTTGCTACGTCCTTTGCTATGTTAAGCTCAGACATTTTTTTTTTTTTTTAACGTCGCTGTGTTACCCTTTTGAAATAACCGAAGAGGTTCCAAATATCTATGATTTTAGAAATCGAAATTGACTTGTTCTTATTATAAACACGTCAGTAAGGCTAGGCTATAATTATTATCTATCCTGGTTGCAGGGTTTTCAATGAAACCCTTACAATTAACACTGCGACCTAATTAGATCTATTGTGACCAGTTCATTCTATTCGGTTTTAACGTCCTGATTTGAGATAAACAGTCAGGACGGGGGTTTTACCCTCCATTCACTGGGAATCGTACCAGCTACCCACATTAACCTCATCCAGCCTAGGTAGGGCCGGAAATGCCAGCCTCACGTGTTTGGAGGGGACAGAATTTTCTTCGAAAAGATTGCCCCAACCGGGAGTCGAAGTCGAGACCTCTGGACTATGGCCAGTAGTCATAACCGTTACGCCACGGAGGCTGGCTCGATAATTATGATTCTGCAGTATGTACCTATAAAATGTGTTTTGCAAGATTTGAAATGAACCTAATGCGTAAAAAAACGGTCGTTAAAGCTCTAGGTTTTGTAATAATCCAAATGACAGAACAATAATCAGGCTAGTTCTGTGACGAAATTTTTCTACCTAGCCAGGATTCGAACCCAGATCACCATGCATGCAAGCCTTGTGCGCTGCTGCACTCGGATACAGTAACTACGAGGGCGGATCAAGAAGTACCCGTGTTTGAAAAAAGAGTGCGAGATACTTACATTTTTGGGTTCTATTTTTCGACGTAGTCTCCTTTCAAGGCTACACACTTCTTCCAGCGATCCTGCCACTTTTTTAGCCTTTCCAAAAAGTAGCTCCCTTCGAACTCCTCAAAATAGCCCTTTGTCTGGCTTATGACGTCATCATTTGAGCTGAACCTCTTTCCACCGAGCCAAACTTTCAAGTTAGGAAACAAAAAATAATCGCAGGGGGCTAGGTCAGGTGAGTAAGGTGGGTGTGGCAATAATTCGTATCCAAGTTGATGGATTTTAGCAGCAACAATTCCAGATGAGTGAGCTGGTGCATTGTCATGGTGAAACAAGACTCTTTCTCGCCAAATGGGGGCGTGTCTCCTTCAATTTTGCATCAAATCGTGTCAATAACTCACTATAATATGCAGCAGTTATTGTTTTTTCCTTTTTCCAAGAAGTCAATAAGAATAATTCCCTTTGCATCCCAAAAAACGGTAGCCATGACTTTTCCGGCCGATTGGACCGATTTCGCCTTCTTTGGGGCAGATTCTCCAACCAAAGTCCATTCTTTTGACTGCTGTTTTGTTTCTGGGGTATAGTGATGTATCCAGGTTTCATCAACGGTCACAACTCGACGCAAAAAATCATCTGGATTGCGATTGAAGAGTTCTAAACTAGCCTTTGAACAATTCAGCCGAATTCGTTTGTTGTCAATTGTGAGCAATCGCGGCATCCATCGCGCCGATAGTTTTCTCATGCCCAGCTTATCATGAAGTCATGAAGGATTTTAAAAACAGTTCCATATGAAATGCCCACACTCTCAGCTACTTCACGCACTTTTGTTCGGCGATCTTTGAGAATCATATCATGCACTTTTTCCACGACTTCCTCGGTACACACGTCTTCTGGGCGTCCTGGGCGGTCCTCGTCAAAAATGCTTGTGCGCCCTCGTTTAAATTCATTAAACCAAAAGCGAACAGTGGTCATAGAAGGTGAAGAGCTCCCGTACACAGCATCTAACTTTAATTTTATCTCATCACATTTATTCCCGTCCAAAAAAAGGAATCGAATAACTGCTCGGTACTGTTCTTTTTCCATATCACTCAACTATACGCAACACAACAACTTCAAGTGACCGATAAATGAAAACTAAGAGAGTAATCAGTTTCAAACTTTGGATGTGGTCATTTGAGATGTCGTTCCATCAACAAGTTTCACCAATGATGTAACATGTCCCTAAACACGGGTACTTATTGATCTACCTACGTACACTTGAGAACTGTTCAGGTTGTGTGAAAAAGAAAATTAAAATTTACCCTCCATTCAATGGAAACTGACAAACAAGCTACCCACCTCACCCAGCCTGGGTTGGACCGACGATTTGAATAGTCACTCTTCCAAGATCTAACCTCGCTGGAAGTGTCTGAACTACAGTGAAAGAATGAGACCTGGTGAATTTGTTTGAACGAAAACAGTTTCCCGGTAGCACAGTGATCAAACTGCCGGTCTGGTAGTCCAGAAGTCGCGGGTTCGAAACCCAGCCGGGACATGACAAGTTATCCTCCCATTTGAGATTTAGACCACATAATAGTAGTTAGGTACGTCTTGGGTTTACTGCTGGAATAATGAGACTCATTAGATCTAGTCGGGCAGTGTAAATAAGGCGATATTATTATTTATTTTATAAGTGTTTCACGGCCTTTTTTTTCGTAGCCATAAAACGGGAGCTACTGTAGACGCTTGTGGTCTGTGTTGTAGGCTTGCCCGTCCCGTAGTATGCCTTTCCTCTGATGGGCGAGAAGTGACACAATACTTCCCATTTACGTGCTGGGTCAACACTACCTCACCGGAAGGTATCCCTTACAAACAAAACAACTGAACCAAATTTAGAATACAATTTTTTTTTCGTCTCGGGGGTTCGAATCCCAATTTATATTCTAAAACCTCATTCGCGGCCATCATTTCTTCTGTCCCTTTTTGACCAACTAATCAGAGATGTCGTAATTTTAAAAGCAAACAACATTTCACCATTGTGAAGATAGCACTTAAATTGAACTGGAATACTCTGTTAATTTCTCCATTAGGCTTAAAGGATCTCTATTTTAGCTTAAAGGATCTCTATTTTAGAACTCCGATTAGCTTTTGTCTTTGCACTAGGGCCTTAGGCTATTAATTCCAGGTATTATATCCCAGCTTCCAACTTTTCCCAGGTATTACATGTCTAATTTTACTGGACTAATATTATTAGTAGTAAGACAAGTACCTAGGTAGTAGTAACTTTTCCCAGGTATTACATGTCTAATTTTACCGGACTAATATTAGTAGTAGGAAGACAAGTAGGTAGTAGTATTGTCTTATCAGTAAAAACAATAGTAAACAAGTCCTTATCATTACCCATGTTTTTTAGTCAAACATTTCTAAACTTTCTACAGTTGTGATGCGAGTTGAGTTTGGTTTCGGGTTTTGTAACAAGCGGTCGTATGAAATTTCGGAATTTTTTTTCTGAGACGTTAAATAAAATCGCGGCAATTTTTTCGCGTTTTGAAAATTTCGTTTCGCAATAATTTGTTTTTTTTTTTTTTGTGGTGCTTGGTCTGTGTATTTTAATTTGCTTTCTAAAGTTTTTTTAGTTTTGTTATATTCATAAAAAACTGTTGGCATAATATAACTATACATATGTTACATGTCCTTGACAGTCTAAAATAATAAAACACTACTTGAACTTTATTCTTACATTTCTTAGACCTGTTAATATATTTTTAGGTACCTCCTACCAACGATTACTACTAAATAATAAAATTGCAAATTATAATTTGAGCTTATCTGACGAATGGGACTGTTTTTGGGTTTTTTACTCAGCCTAAATTTTGGCGGGGAATAATGGGATTTTGATAGTTTTTAGAACAGAATTACAATGTAGTCAGCTTTGGCTCTGAAGCAAATAATTGCGAATTCTTTATTGTTTCTAGATAAGGTTTATCTACCTTAATTTAGGAGCGGTCCCTGTTTTTGATCTATCTGCTCCCAACCCCCCCCCCCCCTTTGTTTGTCGGTGTTCCCGAATTTTCGATTTGAAAATTCTGTTTCCTCCAACCCTCCAAATACGTGAGGCTGGTACTTCCGACCCTACCCAGGCTGGGTGAGGTTAATATGGGTAGCTGGTACCCCCGTCCTGATCAGGAAGTTAAAACCAAATAGAATCAACTGGTCACAATGGATCTAATTAGGTCGCAGTGTTAATTTGAAGGGTTTCACTGAAAACCTTGCAACCAGGACAGATAATGGTAATAATAATAAATGCTTGGTATTTTATATGTCTTGTTACCGGCCTCAGTAGCTTCATCAATAAGGCGGCAGACTTGTAACCTGGAGGTCGGTGGTTCAAGTCCCGGCTTCAGCGAAGATTTAGTAAAGCGGGTTTGAGTAATTGTTATATCACGAAATTGATTAACACAAATATGATAACTTTAACTAATAATAATTCAGTTTTTTTTTACATTACTTCCTCTTAAAGAGCTCTCATCGTACCTAGTTGTATTCAATAAAAATAGGTACATCTAACGATAAGCATCAGTATCAGCATAAACAGAATAGTGAGAAGTTGTACTAGATGTACATGAATATCAGAACATACCTGGACAGCTATTTCGAGCTTATTTGCTCTCATCAGCAGGTATTAGTTCTGAATATCCACATGTTCCACATGTCATCAACTAACCTATCTATTTTAATCCCTACAAGAATCCCAGCATGATTATCTATATCAGATAACTATAGTCGATTATATTTTTTGACTACCTGGGTTAATCTCTGTAAAATTCAAAAGCCATTGAACACCTCGATAAAAAAGTCTTACAGAACCGATGTATTGTATGTAGATACTCGTATGTTCTTAATGACACACATTTTTATTTATTTTTTCTTTTTTTCTAAATATGAGTGTTTCACAGCGTTTTTTATTTCATAGCCATGAAACAGGATCTACTGTAGACGCTTTTGGTCTGTGTAGTAGCCTGCCCATCCCGAAGTATGACTCCCCTCTGATGGGCGAGAAGTGACACAATACTTCCCATTTAGGTGCTGGGACAACACGAGCCCACCGAAAGGTATCCCTTAAAAACAACTGTAACCAAATTAAAAATACAAATTTTTGTCGGCACGGGGTATCGAACCCAGGACCTTCCGCATATCAAGCGAGTGCTTATAACCACTGAGCAAATCGCGAGCTAAAACTATTTATATAGGTAGTAGGTAGATGTGAAACCTAGTAAAAATCGAGCTAGAACCATAATCCACCATAGCGGAAACACGCTAAATATCTAGAACTTACGGCTAACCACATTTACATAAGGCGATTATAGATTTTCCCTCCATGAACTTTGGGTTTATCAAGCGTCATTTTGGGCTGAGTCAGGAAAAACTAGTGAAATTTAATACGAGATTTGAATAATGAGGCATTGTAAGGAATCAGTTGCACTAGATGGAAATACGCTTAGCAATAAAGCCATTTGTGTGAAACTGTAATGGAACCTATATCCGTCCTATTTTTTAACAGATTTTTTTTCAAGATGGAATTCTTAAACTTTGACATTGTCTTGGCTCTCACACGTGCACCAGATCAAAAGTTCGAGATAAGAGTTGGTCCGCCCGTGAAATAACTGGCCAAACTTTGATAACTAATAAATTTAAAAAAAGTTTCAACTGTAGAATTTTGGATGAGCCCCGCTTTGAATATATTTGTTTGTAGTGTGACACCGCGTAGGTACTAAATTGTAAAATACTTGCAGGATAATCAGTATACTGCAAGGAGTCCCTTCACTCTCAAAGCCAAAAAAGGCTCATTAATGTTGGGTTGGGTGGAAGAGATTGCCAAAGGTTATAACCCCGCCCTTTAGTTAGGACATACGAGTATGTATATATTTATATTTTTTTTTAGTTTTTTTTTTCTAATTGTATATTAATTTATTAATGCCTGCTGCCCACATTAACCTCACCCAGCCTGGGTTTGGCCGGAATGCCAGCATCACGACGTCTTCACCTCGCTGGACCTTGCTTACCTTCGGTGATCCTACGAGAATCGGTGCATTCAACGCGCCATCGACGACGCTGGCGTCATTATTTTGAAATTCGGGCTGATTAGATGGCAGAAAATGCTTTTTAATTATTAACCTCGCCTAGTGCCCCTAGTCAACCTAGTGGTTATAGCTTCCACTAAAGGGTGTACACTCCACAGTCGAAACTGGATATAAGAGCACTCAAGAGACCGGAATTTTTTTCTCTTACATTCAGGTTTCTCATATACCTAAATAGGCTATTTTCTCTTATAAATAGGTGCACCTGAAAATTGTTCTCTTAAGTCAATGTTCAACTGTATATTTATACACTTACCGACAGAATACACCCTATTGCTGTTTTTAAATATGTTTTTAAATCCATAAGACAATGTTTGATCAGACCAAACGAAAATGAGAATACTGCAAAATCAAACGTTACCACGCGAAAATAATTTAATATGGTGATAAAAATCATGTTTATCCCAAAGACATTCAGACTAAAGTACAAATCAATGGTATAAAAAATCTTTGTCCGGTCAATGAAAGACGTTGAACGGATAAATACCTATAATACTTACAAAGAATGCCCACAAGCATAAATCGCCAAATCCACACTTGCAAGTCCAAGGTGTTTATATGATATACAGGGTGTTTTACTTCTATGGTAACAAACGGTAAGGAGTTGGATGTTATTATTATTTTTTTTTAAATTAAAAGATGAGTGTTTCACAGCCTTTTTTATTTAGCCATGAAACAGGAGCTACTGTAGACGCTTGTGGCTTGTGTTGTAGCCTGCCCATCCCGTAGTATGCCTCCCCTCTGATGGGCGAGAAGTGACACAATACTTCCCATTTAGGTGCTGGGTCAACACGAGCGCACCGGAAGGTATCCCTTACAAACAATTGTAACCAAATAAAGAATACAAATTTTTGTCGGCACGGGGGATCGAACCCAGGACCTTCCGCATGGCAAGCGGGTGCTTAACCACTGAGCTAACTATAAAACGAACATTTTTTTCTAGAAGTGATATTATATTTGTGGCCTTTTGTTACACCCTTCTTGAAAAGTGCTTTAAAAATGTAAACTGGTAGTCAAGTGGTTAACGCGCTAGTCTGGTAATCCAGGTAGCGTAGGGATCCGTTGATTCGAATCCCACCCAGAGCATGAATTTTTCCTAATTAATTTGAGTTTGTGACCACACATAATAATAATACACTGAGGGTAAGGTGGTAGAAAATGCTTTAAGCATTAACCTCGCCTGGTGGTTACTTTCCACTAGAGAGTGTTATTATTATTATTAAAAATCTAAACTGTTTTTGAAACGTTATGGTTCATAAATTCCCTATAATTACGTAGGTATATAATAACAGAATGGCGTCCTTTGAGAGTTTCGAAGTCAATTTTATCATTTTTCAAAGACTAAGGGTGGTATGCATAGTCGTTCCTCAAATTGAGATCTCCTCAAATCGAGCATCCCTCGAAGTCTTCCTCAATGGAGGACGGTTCCTCAAATTGAGTCTTGGTTCTATTGCATAGACAACTCCTTGAGTATGAGATGGTCCACCAGTGTTGCCAGATCTAAAACCCCGATTTTAGCGTGACGCATGCGCACATCTATGTTTATTATTTTCACTGTCCACAGAAATCACAGAATTTCTCCAAGAAATATTTACTTTCGAGTTTCGACTTTCGAGACCGAGATTTTATGAAACTCAGTTAATTATTTTATTTTAATTAAGTAATTCAGTTTTCGTATTGTTTATTATAGATTGTTTTTAATTGAGTGGGAGTACCTATCGAAATTCACCTCTAAGAGAAAAGTCGGTCAACACCACGATTTTCTGATGATTCAAAAATAATAAACTGCCAATTATGGACACAATACTTCCTCGTGAATGACAATCATAATTTTCGACTTACCATTATCGCTAAATTTTGAGATTTTTTACTGAATTAATTGTATCTAGAAAAGTTTTTAAACGATTACCTATTATGTTCAAATGGTGAAAAAAAAAAAAAAAAAAACACTGCCAATTATATGGACACAATACTTCCTCGTGAATAACAATCTTAATTTTCGACTTACCACTATCGATAAATTCTGAGATTTTTTACTGAATCTCTTGTATCTAGAAAAGTTCTCAAACAATTATTATGTTCAAATGGTGAAAAATACACTGCCAATTATGGACACGACACAATACTTCCTCGTGAATGGTAATCATAATTTTCGACTTTCTGTTATTGCTAAATTCTGAGATTTTTTGCTATGATTATTTTAAAACAAACTTTTCACTATTATAAATTAATAGAAAAATACGCTAGAAAAAGTAATCAAATTAAAAACAAAACAAATTTAATATTAGAAATAATTGAAAGTAATAATAATATTGATAATCTAATATTATTGTCATGATTATTTTATATTACAAAAACTTGAAAAATACGCGAGAAAAATTGAAAGTGATACAAAACAAATTCAAACTGATAAAAGCACTACTAGATTGAGGGAAGGTTTGAGGTAGATCCAGATCTACCTTGAAACGAGGAGCTGTCCTCAACTATTGAGGAGCCTTCCTCAAAAAATGTAATCGAGGGAGGTTCATGCATACGAAAATGCTATTGAGTGAAGTTTTAAGGAAGACCTCAATTTGAGGAACGACTATGCATACCACCCTAAATCTTTACCTAACTACATTTTTAACATAATTAGTTTTTAAAGGAGTTTGGCGTTCTTTTCAAAAAAAAGGAATCACCTCGAAAAAAAAAATATGTTTGTAAATAGAAAAAAATGTATGAGGAAAAAAACCTTACCGTTTGTTAGCATAGTGCATCACCCTGTATATCTGTATGTGTGGAATTGTGGATGGACCGCTGTGTTATACCTATGATATAATTATGTATAGAATTATGTATAGAACGATGTGTTTGTAGGAACATGTTTGTATGTGTGTTGCGCAGTTAGAATCACTGGGTCCAATGAAGTATAATCAATTAATCACATAGAGCATGTATTGCAATTCACACGTTTGAGTGTAAAACCATTTTCCAGTTTTTCAGGAGGAGAAAATTTTGAAGGATTTTGAGAGGAAAATGTGAAGGATTTTAAGAGGAATTTTTGAAGGGGTTTAATAGGATTTTTGACGAATTTTATTTATTTATTTATTTACACTTTATTTTTTATACAATACAAACAACAATAAATTATTAACAAAGATAAAAAAATTAACAATATTTACAAAATAAGATATAGAAAAAAAATATTTAAATTTAAAAGTACAATGATGTATTGTAATCCGAGGCGAAGTTAATGCCTTAGAATTTTAAGAGGTTTTATTTAAAGGATTCAAAGGATAAAGGGCTGGATGTTGGTACTAAATTATTTTACCGATTGCATACTTTTTGCAGGGGTTTCTTGTAATTTCGGTCGGGTCGGGGTGTTTTCTCCGCAAAACCCCCCCGGCTTCGCGCCTGATTTATTTGCAATACAAAGTTTTGGGACCGCACGCGGTCGCCACTAGTCGCCTCGACATTCAGATACTTTGGACAAACGTTTTCAATTTGGCAGAATTGAGGAGTTATTGGCCTGTGTTTGTTTTAATTTCCAGCGCTAATCTGTCGACATTAGTTATGTTGGCCATTCTACACAAGCTGTGTGGGATCTTCACTATACCGGGTGGTTCAGAGAAACATTCTTGTTTGTTGTTGAACATTCTTGTGTTCGTAAGATTTGATGCTTGTATTGTTGTGCACAGTAATTTTACTGCTTATATGTTGCATCGTAACTAAAAAGAACACACACAAACACAAACTTCGAACGTAAAAAACTTTTTTTTAATAACAAATAAAACTTAATTGCTTAACTAATTTACTTTCTAAAAACGAACTTAAAACGTCATCTAAAAACGAACATAAAACGTAACGGCATTTATTTTCGTAATACCAAATTAACGTAAAACGTATTTTTTTTCTTCTAATAACAAACTTTAGGTAAATAAAAAACTTGTTTTCAATACAACAAACTTCAAGCATAATACATAAGTAATAATATAACATCTATAATAACTAGTTTTCCTAATAATAAACTTAAAATCAATACTCTAACTTTCTTTTCTTATAGATCAAAAAAAGTAAAAATGTTTTGTTTTTTTTTTTTTTTCTTCTTCTCTTGTGAAACCCCCGGTATGTTTGTCCAGGTTGATGAATGACATGTTTACGTTAGCTGACCCTGTATGGTCAATACACGGTCATTATCGCTGGTTCTATGTGTAAATATCATGCACAGTTACTATATAATGGTGGGATTTGATTATGGTTCCTCATGTTGATTTTATGACCGTTTGCGAGATATTTGTGGGCAGGCTGATCCATACGATTGGAATCTATAGATTATAGTGTAAACACACGATATTAGTGTAAACACACTTGTGACGACTGCCCGTAGTCCAGAGGTCCTGAGTTTGATTCCCGGTTGGGCGTAGCATAATTTTCAAACAGAAAATTCTGTTCTCTCCGAACACGTGAGGCTGGTTATTGAGGAATTTCCGGCCCAACCCATGCTGGGTCAGGTTGATGAGGGTAGCTGTTGCGATTCCCAACTGACTGGTGACAATAGATCTAATTATCTAATTATGTTAGGTAATAAAAAAAAGTTGACTTTTTTTATTACCTAACCCTAGATGGGGCTTGTGATATTAGATATCCCAGTTATCGAGATGCTGAATACGAATTTGAAATTAATTTTCCGCAGATTTTTTTTTAACTTTGAGTTATCAGTGGCGGACAATCGAGCTTTTGGTCGGACTAAAGTACTCTCGCATTGCTTTATCATTTATCAGACCTCCGTTAGCCAATAAATATTAAAAAGTCTCAATTTTATTATAATCACCAGTTGCGGAATTTGACTTCTCTTCGAGAGATAAGAAGAGTTGTGTGATATTCACACCAGGTTACCAATTTTAGCGTTTGTACTTAATAGTTATTGTACATTATAAACTGAAATTTATGTATTAATTATTTAATATTCAAAATAAATTTCAAGATTTCTTGTTTATATTAATATCTACATAATTTAGGCCCTAGTGCATAGTCAGACATTGGTCTCACAAATATTGATTGAAAAATTAAGATTCTACTCGAGCGATAAATTTTAAATTTGCGATGCATACAATTTTAATTGTTCCTGTAGTGTTGGTAGAATCAACATTAAAGTCAAAAATTAGAATTCAAACATCTGATTCTAGGTACTTACTCGTTTGGAGACATCTTCTTTGCGTATATTTTTTAATCAATCAATCAGAGAGCTCGTAATATTAAAAGGAAACAACATTTAACCAGTGTGAAACGAGCACTTAAATGTAAAACTCTAATTAGTCGATTAGCACTAGGTATATAATGGATTTTTTTTCTTCTCAAAGTACTTTTGAATAAATAAATGTATAGATTTATTTGTGATGAAGCACAAGGCCTCTTCACAATTTTTGTGGGTAGCGCAGCATTGCTAAGAGCCTCCTTCACTTTTCGAATTATTCTTACATTAATTTCATTTTACTCTGTTAATGCCGCCACTGGTCGATACTCATACAAGTAACTACTCATTTTTCCTAAAAAATTAATATGAGAGGACCCCGAACACCTAATAAGTACACAGCAGAAAAATTCCTGCCCCATTGGGGATCGAACCTAGGTCACCATGCGTGAAATGCCTAGCGCGCTAACTCACTCTGCCACGGTGAATAGGTACTTACTTTTGAATAAATATTTATTGAAGTGTTTACAAAATTAATCGCAAATGCATAATATTATCATTTCATATGCATAATATTATCTTATTAATTTTACTATCTCCATTTAGCTTGAAGGATTTCTAGTTAACACTCTGATTAGCGTTTAACTATATGCACTAGGGCTTTTAATCTTTTTAACAATAATTTCAACCCGTGAGTGAAGTGAAAAGTGTCACAAAAGTAATTTTACCGTGACAAGTGACACAGCAATAACATGGAGTGAATTAACATTGATAAAATAATATCAGAAGAACAAGTATGCAAAACTTGCAAAGCGTTACAAGGTCAATCACCCTGAATGGACTGTCTATCACTGCAACCCTACCCGTCAAGGTCACTACTTCTGAAGGTATGTACCGTAATAATAATTTTATTATTAGTATCTATGTAAAATTGTAGATAAAATTGTAAATAACTCTGTTTTACATACCTACCTGGCCTTCCAGAAAGCATTCTCATAATCCCCAAATCTCGCTTTCAACCGTCACACAACGCTCTCTGATTGGTTATTGCGTTCAAATTAACCAATCAGAGTGCGTTGTGTGACGGTTGAAAGGGAGATTTGGGGATTATGAGAGCGCTTTCTGGAACGGGGGCCTTAATAGACCTTAGATCTATCTAAAAATAAGTTTTTTTGACTCTTCTGAATTTCTTCTTAATTTTTCTTCGGCACTATAACAATGTTTTACCCAACCCTCATTATGTTATTATTGTGTTTGTGTACATAAGTATTATACTTAAAACAAGTAGGTACCTGGTACATAGATATTTAGATACCTACTGTAAATACAGGAGTAAGCACATAACTTAAAAAATTTCCACTCCCCCGTGCACAGTCACACAACAAAATGCAGGAATTCCACTTTTTGAGATCTCAAAACATAATTTAATTACTTCCGATAAATTTCTAATATTAGAAATCGAAAGTATTGTGTTCGTTTCTGTAAGAATTTTCTTTTTTTTTTCAATTTTTTTCATATTTCCGGACGTTTCATAACCTCCTGAGCAACTTTGGTTTTGTGTCTGTCTG
The DNA here is from genome assembly GCA_024516035.1 of Bactericera cockerelli. NCBI lineage: Eukaryota > Metazoa > Arthropoda > Insecta > Hemiptera > Triozidae > Bactericera > Bactericera cockerelli. The sequence goes on from CM044957.1 coordinate 8,823,628, forward strand.
TCTGTTAAAACATTCCTTGTTACGCGCAAATCTCAGAAATTGCTATATGGATTTTGACGAAATTTTGTACACATAAACAATTATGTATAGGAGGCGAATTGTAGATGGTCCATTTGTAAATTCATAAACTTCACACTAGCGTTTGTTGGTGATAGAGGCCATGCGCCTGACCACTAACTTTTTACTTAAACGCTTATATCTCGTGAACGGTACACTCGATTTTGATGAAATTTTGTATGTATCTGCGTATTAGCGTTTTTACATAGTGCAATCATAATTATTTTTTAATTAATTTAGATTGAGCTCTGATATTTAAGAAAATCCAAAATATTGGACAAAAAAGTTAAAAAATAAGGTCCAAAACATGTCGATACAGAATTTTTTGTAGCATCTAGAATGTTGGAAAAACAGTATTCTACCATATAAAACAAATTTGAAGAGAATCGGCTGAGAACTTTTGTAAATACAAGTGATTCAGTAAAAAATCTCTGATTCTAGCGATAGTAAAAGATGATTTTTTTATTACAATTCAAGAGGAAGTATTGTGTCCATAATTGGCAATGTATTTTATTCATACCCTTGGCTTTCTCATACATAGCAATTTTATGTAATGTTTCCAATACCCAATATCTTTTCACACATTATACAAATATACATAAATATACTGTTACATTTGACTTTCTCTTACATAATATAAATAATAAAACCCTTTCCACTAGTCGAATACTGTCAGCAACACATGTTTGTGTCCCTGGATTCCTGTTCTTTGTTTTCGTTGAACTTTGAGAAAAAATTTCCGAACTCTTCGTCACAGTTGAAGCCCATGGAGCTTTTTAGTTATACCCCATGTAGCTTTAACTTTTTATATGGATTTAAATCCCTTAGCTTTAAGTCCTTCTAGATGTAGCATGTACCTAGGTACACAATGTAACATTAACTTATAGTAGAAGTTAATGTTACATTGTGAGTTTTATTGTAAGTTCTCTAAGTTGTTAAACTTAAGGAAAACTTACAATAAAACTTCTAGGTATGTACTAGATGTAACTTTAACTTCTTCTAAATGTAGTTTCAAATCATTCTAAATGTAACTTTATGTTCTGCTTGATGTAAATTTAACTTCTTATCGAAAATCGATCCCCCGTGACGACAAAAAATTGTATTCTTAATTTGGTTACAATTGTGTGTAAGGGTTACCTTCCGCTGCGTTCTTGTTGACCCAGCACCCTAATTGGGAAGTATTGTGTCACTTCTCGCCCATCAGAGGGGAGGCATACTATGGGATGGGCAGGCTACAACACAGACCACATGCGTCTATAGTATAGCTCCTGTTTTATGGCCACGAAATAAAAACGGCTGTGATACACTTATCTTAAATAAAAAATCTCGAAGTAACTTTAACTTCTGTCAAATGTACTCGTAGCTTTAACTTCAACTTGGTGAGCTCTCTTTTGCAAGTAGCTTTCTCCCAATAATATTGCTTTCCATAGTTTTCAGTCTCATTACAGCATCACGTACACTCTGTAATGTCTCGGATGTGCTTTCTTTTCATCGTCACCAATACGAGGATATGAAAAATCTTTAACCCATTACGTACCGATCCTTTTTGACCTGTAACCCCAGGAGACCGGGCTCAATTCAATCGATTTCAGCTGACCATCACATATGATACACAGGTTTCCTGTGTTAATTAATAATTCTTATTTGCATAGGAGTCCATGTGTATCACATGTGATACTCAAATAAGGAATCCGCAAAGCATACAAATTTTGTTATATTGTCTATCACATTTGATAACCAACCAAAATGAGGATAACCTTGTCTATCATATCTGATAACTAGGTACCCAGGAAACATAAATATGGTGTCTATCATGATGTAATTATGATACCCATGGTACGCAATGGTTAATCTATACCCCGAGTGCACCAATGTATTGTATTTCTTTGGCTACAGGGTTCTCATGTGCCACTTGAAGGTTTTATTTTAGGTATTGAAAGATATATTTTGGAACAATCAATTTTTTTGTAAACGTGTACTTACTTATTTAAGACCCTTGGTCTTCGTTGTGGCCCTAAAAATATAGGTATACTAGCGGGTTATACCCGCCACTTTGCAAGGTCATCAAAAACACACACACACACAAACAAAATGTAATCTAAGTCGAAAAACGTGAATATTTTCTGTGTCATCCATCCATTTTTGTACCTTACCCGTCGTAGCTCAAGAACGGCTAATCAGAAATTCGCGATCGATATGTGAATTGAAAGCTCAAATCCTTACCTAAAACTTTCTTGCTCTGAGTTGATAGGTCGCCGCGAAAAATTTGAATTTTTTTTCAGTTAGATCAAAAAACGTGAATATTTTTTTTTTTTTTTTTCACGGATCTATTTTTATACCTTACCGGGCGTAGCTCAAGAACGGCTCATCAGAAATTCGCGATCGATATGTCAATTGAAAGCTCAGAGCCTTACCTAAAACTTTGATACCTAAAACCGTCGCGACAAATTTCTCGGTCAAAGTAGATTTGAATAAAGAACATACATACATAGTACACACATACAGACAGCTTCATTTTATAGATATAGAATTAGATAACTGAATTAAATTTAAATTAAAAGCTCGGGATGCAGTTGCAGTAGGTCCCCCCTCTCTCTCTCTCTCTCTCTCTCTCTCTCTCTCTCTCTCTCCTCTTCTCTCTCTCTCCCTCTCTCCTCTCCTTCTCTCTCTCTCTCTTCTCTCTCTCTCTCTCTCTCTCTCTCTCTCTCTCTTTTTCTCCAGCATCTTTATTTCTTTGACTTTGTGCTCCTTGGTAATCTACATAATAATGTAGAACAGCCAGTACGAGCACTGAGAGATAGGTAAGTCTATTGGCAACCTTGTCACGTAGGTTTTCATGAAATGGCGTTCGACAGTTCAAATCATGGAGCACTTTTACTTAAACTTTTGAGAGCAACTTTTGAGGTTCCAGTTTTAAGAAATACCTACATAAAACCATCAAAAGTCAAAAGTTTTTTTTGACCTTTTTGACGTAGGAATACGGCGGATACTATTAGAGATTTCTTTGGTCAATGATTTCTTACCCGTTCAATAATGTACACTAATATTTCTCGGTTGATGTTATATTTTTGTTTCACAACTTCATAAATATCAACAACAAAAAATGTTTTTAACTACATAATTATATATAAATGGTTACAAACATTTTTAACAATTTATAAAAAGTTCAAATTTTGAAGAATAGGGGGGGGGGACTTAAAATGAACACACTCTATAGTCTATACTCTATACATTGGAAAGCATTCTCAACGTAACAAGAAACATGTATAAAGTTCAGGAAACTTTGCAGAATCTTTCGCCCTCTCTCTCTATCTCGTCCTTTCTGGCTTTCGTCAGATCCTTTACTACATCTTGCTCCTTTTTAATATCTGTCGAGAATGCGTTCAGGAAATTTGAAACGAAGTAAAACAATCGTTCTGTTTGAATTCAAACATATTCTTATGTTCTGTTTAGTGTCACGAACCTATTAGACAAGCGTCGATGGCACAATTCAATACACCAGATCTCGTTCTGTCACTGAAGTTAAGCGACGTCCAGCGACGCTAGGACTTGGATGGATGACAATACGAACCCTCGTGATGTTGCTAGCAATTTACGGCCCAACCCTGACAGGGTGAGGTTAATGTGGGATTGTGGGTAGCTGGTAGGTAAGTTTTTAAAAAGGAGTCCAATGTAGGGTATAGGGTAAGTTTGTAAATACCCCCGTTTTGATAAGACCCATCTGTTAAATAAAAGTTAAGCACTACAACAAAAAATATACACTTACATATATACAGGGTACTTATAGGTCACATCGAGACGGAGTTTCATACCCTCCTTTAGCTGGAAACTTAGAAACCAGACATCCAAATTCACCTCAAACAGCCTGGGCTGGGCGGGGAAGAATAAGAACTTCAGTCTGTTATAGAATTTGTCTATTAATTCGCCCTAGTGTGATCCCGCTATAAATTTCGCACATCGTGTTTCAAATTCTCTGCAGTTTATCATGCGTCTTCCTTTATTAAACTTTCCTCATTTCCTCGTCTATTTGTATCGCGTCTAAGTTTTCTCTATTTTCTTTCAATCTTTCTATCGCGTTCTCGTTTTGCTTCCGAGAATGTAATAGTAGATATCGGAAGTATATCCTATTATTTTGAATTCTCATACCGGGTACGACCAACAAAGTGTCTTTTCTCAAGAAATTGCACGTACCAGTTGAAATATTGGTGGAACATGCTTAGAGAAGATTCCAAAATCGTCTCTAGAAATGTATTGACAATGGTGGGTAGGTATCTATCATCTTCGAGATAATTTCCTTTGATTTTTTTATTTATTTTTTTTTGTTAAAAAAAAAAAAAAAAAAAAAAAAAAAAAAAAAAAAAAAACATCCATTTAGGTACAATACCTCCATATTTATTTAGCATTAAAATAATAATTATTTAAACAAAATGAAATTTTCGGGGTTCTTTTTTTGTTGTTGTTGTTTCGTTTAACGTTTATAATGAACTAGCGGGCTGTCGCCCGCTTTGCGGGCCGAGGCATGGCCGTGAAAGCAAAAAATCCTTTTTCGCCAATGGCAGGTGTTGTAGTGGGAGTTTCGAAAAATCCCGTCTTATTGCACATTTAGACTATAAGACAAAGCTACCTACCAAATTTCAGCTTCCTAGGACTTACGGTTTGGGCTGTAGAGCGATGATCAGTCAGTGGTCAGTCAGTCAATAGTGATGGCAAAAGCGCGAGGCGAGGCGAACTTTGGCTTGACTCGCGCTCGCCTCGCAGGGCGCGAGGCGAACTTTTTTGAAACTCGCGCTCGCAAAATTTTGAGTTCGCCTCGCCTCGCGCTTACGTCGGTTCGCGCTCGCCTCGCCTCGCAGTTCGCGCGAGTTTAGTTCGCACAGTTCGCCCCGCGCTTCCAGAGTGTCTAGTGCTAAAAAAGTATGAAAACAATGCAGAATCGTTCTTTAAAAAGGAATAATAAAAGCTCTGTTTTTTAACAATTCTTTTGATATATTTAATGCATATGTTCACAAGTCGTTCGACCGAAAAACATATCAAATATGGGACACAGTACACATACCTAGCTATAGGAATTTTTAATCTGGGAAGGATTTTTTAATGTTAGGTATCCAAATCATGCCAAGATGCCCATTAATATTGTCTTTCACACGAAAAACTAACTACAACTTCTTTCCTCATTTATTGTATTGTCTATCTAAATTTTTGGGTTGAATTTTTGCCTTCCTCCTTTTCAATTTAATCTTCATAAGAATGAGTCATTCATTTTCGGTTCGTTATTTATACTTGATGGAGCGGTGTGTTACCTATCAATTTCTTGGAATTGGAATGGTTTTTGAAAAACCTACCTTTGTCCAGATTCTAGTTTGTAGGTTTAGTAATTACTGAAAATATAACAGTCAAAATTTGCACTACACTAAACAATGGAATATATGTAATTATAGGCACGGCCGGTGCTAGGGACCTGCGGAACTGCAGCACGCCCGGACGAAAAAGAAAAAGGGAAGATTTCTCAAGTCCTTGCTCGTACTTATTGAAAAGCATGACACATTTCTAAAATAATTCTTATGATTGGCATGGTAAAAAAACTCAAACTCAATAAATACTGAAACTGCGAATCTATAAATCCCATGTTAGTCCAATTTATGTGGCAGCACCCCAAAATTCTAAATGGCTTTACTTTTCAAAAAAAGCCGCTTGGTATTTTTAATTCTAATAAAATGATCTATTAAAACGCTCCTATTGCAAAAGTTTCCCTATGGGATTACCATAGTATTTAGCGCGAACTGCGAACTGTTCGCGCGAACTAGTTCGCCTCGCCTCGCAGAAATGACGGTTCGCGCTCGCGCGGGGCGAGTTTTTTTACAGTTCGCCTCGCGCGAACTTTTTTAGGTGCGAGGCGAGTTTTTGCTAAACTCGCGCTCGCAGTTCGCGCGAACAGTTCGCCTCGCCTCGCAGTTCGCGGCCATCAAATGACTTTGACATTTATATATTAAGATGTACTCATCGTAGATATTAGGCCCACCCTATAGGCTCAACGTGTATCACATAACTCGTATGAGTTTCACTTAAATTCACTTTGCCATCAATTTCACGAAGTCAGGAGGGAAGAGATGAAAAATCAATTTGAGCAGGAAAATTGCGAAACTGGTTGGGGGAGGGGCGGGGGGGGGGGGGGAGGAGACAGATAGAGGAGGGATCCCAAGCTTGAGACGGGGTCAAGTGGGAAAGAATGCCTGAGACATTAGTCTGGGGCCACCAAGTGGCCCGCATTTTCCTTTTTTGACCACAGTGCGGTTCCCTGATGTTTCACAATCACAAAATTTTAATACTGAAATCAAAAATATTAACCACTTCACATAATTCCAAGACCCATGTTTTACTTGCCATTTCTTAAAAAGTATACAAAGTATTGTTTAAATAAGATTACAAAAATCCTTTTCAATTTTCACCAAAATGGCCCTAATGCGGCTCTCGGTGGCCTGATGCGGCCCAAAAATAATAAAAAAAAAATTAATTGAAGTTTATATTTTTTATATTCCCAACATTATGTATGTACGAGTACCTATATTATAATGAGTGATCAGTTCCTGATACAAAAGATATCACAGGCCATCCAAAGGCCAAAGGTGCAATAGCTCGAGCATCAGAGGCACGCTTCCTCTCGGTAGTGAGTTGGAAGAATTTTTTTACCTTTGAAATATATAATTCCATTTATTTATTTTTATTTAAATGAGTGATTTTGTTCATAAATTAAATAATATACATATGAAAGAGCTATGCTTGACTGTCCTGCGCGACACTTTGAATATTGTTCATAGACATTTGTACCCATAAGGAACGAGTTGGCCAAAGACACAAAAAAAAAAAAAAAAAAAAAAATTAAATAAATAAATAATAATAATAAAATAATAATAACTAATGAAAAAAAAAAAAAAAAAATACCAACACCTGTCTGATCTGTATACTGTGTCTTTGGGCAACTCGTTGATTTATGAGCAGTTCGAAATAAAATAAAACTTTATTTTGTTAATAAAAAATATAAAACAGAAAAAAGGACTACCTAATACCTACCTACCTATGTTTGTTTGTTTGTCCGGAGTTGTTTAGCCAAAACGGTAAGAGATAGCGAAAAATGTCTCAGAATTGACCCCCCCAAAACCATTATCGCTTTGTCCAGAAAAAATATAAAAAGTTCAAAAAGACATTGCTGTCCAGCAGTAAGGCCATGCCTTAGTAAATTTGAAATTTAGTCCCGTTGCAAAGCACGGGCAAACGGCTAGTAATATATATACTATATGTATAATAATAATAACTTGTTGAATTTCAGAGGAGGCAGATCTCCCGGATGGCTCCTGGTTTCCCAGCACGGTACACCGGCCCGGCCTGCGTCGCAACCTCAACTCCAGAACCTCCGCCATTCGGATAGCCAGAGTAAGTCAAGTCTCTTCTTCTAATAAAATGTTAAGGTTCCATTTTTTTTTTTTTTTTTTTAACCAAGAATTGTGCTTTATTTGTATATAATTTCTTTACAATGTTTAGGATAACAATTTTTAGAATGGGCATTAGGATAGGAAATATCATAATATGATATTATAATTAATGAAAAATCAATGTACCCATTGCCCATTGATTTTTTGATATAATTATCATCATCATCATAGGGTGGCATCATCGTGAACGATGGTAGCCAGACAGTGGTGGAATGACTCAGCACTTCTAGCACTGTCTTTACTAGGAGGCTAATAATTGACAAGGGCCCCAGACAAGCCAGATGATGATGTGATGTACTTATGTCTATGTAAAATGAGCTATATTTTTATAACCGAGACAGAAGAAGAAACCACTTCTGTCGTCAAGATATGTGAGTTTAAATAGTTCAATCATTATAAAGAACTAACTTGATCGACTTACCTTGCGTCCATCCGCAACGTGGGGCCAAGGCCTCAGGGTAGAGTAAGGTTAGAGTAAGGTCTTTCATTTATCTAAATAATAAAGATAAGTTAAGTTATCATATTTGTATTAATCACTTTCGTGATATCACAACTACTCAAACTCGCTGTACTAAATCTACGCTGAAACCAGGACTTGAACCACCGACCTCCAAGTTACAAGTCCGCCGCCTTATCGATCAAGCTACTGAGGTCGGAAATAATAAAGATACACAGTTTTTTGTTTCACCTACATTTCATTTTCCGACGACCATTTTGTGAAAGCCAAGAAAATCGACTGCTCCACCTATAATGACTCACCCTGTATACCTATGTGTATAATTATGTATTGTATATCTATGTAGGTATATATGCAGGTATATAAATAAACTCGTACTATCGAGGCATCATCGACAGCGTGAGGTGCTTTCTAAAACAGCTGAGACTGCTGAGAGTGGGTTAAGTAGACGCTAAGTAGGTGAAACTATAAACTTAAGTAGTATAGGGTATTATGATGGTGTATGTGGAATATAATGTTGAGATAGAGATGAGTCAATGGGGAGAAAGCTAGTAGAGTGTGTGAGGAAGTGAGAGTGCGAATGAGAGAGAGAGGAAGTGAATGAGTGAGGGAGGGTGTGAGTGAGTGAGTCAGAGAGAGAGAGAGAGGGTGAGGAATTGAGAGAGAGAGAGAGTAGAGTGTGCAGTGAAGGAGTGAGAGTGTGAGTGAGAGGGAGAGGGTGTGTGTGAGAGAGAGAGAGTGAGGGAGTGAGAGAGATACCTACTTATTCAGGGAGGAAGAGAGTAAACGAGAGAGAGAGAGAGAGAGAAACAAACCGAAGAAAGGATTGAGATACAGTTAGAGGGAGTGAGTGAGAGAGACATAGAGAAAGAAAAAGACAGAAAAAGAGAATGTGAAGGTAGTGAGAGAGGGATCAAAAAATATGAAAAGGTAATAAAAAGCTTGGTGATATTATTGCGAAGGATTTTCAGATTTTTTCCGAAGCACTTCTGCCCTTTTTTTTACCTTTAGTTGACCTTTTTGATATGCGAAGCAGTGTGTGTATCACGAGGGGTCGCACATAAGCCCTCTCCTCACCATATACGATTGTGTTTAGCGCCCGAAAAGCCATAAAATATTTTTTTTTTTTTTATGACAGGACTTTTCTGTTTCAAAGCTGGCGTTGTTCCACATAAAGTGTTAAATACATAAACCGTATTAATGTGTGGAGGATGAGTTATTCATATTTTTCACATAAAAGAGTGTTCGAATTTCAAACAGAAGCTCTTTTTTTGACCGTATTGTATGATTATAATATATGAACATTCACATGTAACATGCAATCCATTTGGGCCACTATAAACTCCGCCTTATGCACTGTGACCTTTAGCCAGCGTCAGTGGGGCGTTGAATGCAATGGTTCTCGTAGGATCTCCCAAGTTAAGGTACGTCCAGCGAGGTGAAGACTTCGTGATGGTTAATGTGTGTAGCAGGTTGTGAGTTTACTGCCAATGGAGAGTAACAACCCCGTCGTTATATGGCCAATGACCATGCAGTTGAAAGCGACGTTACACCAAAAAAGAAAGAAAAATATGTTACCTCCATCATCATAGGGTGGCATCATCGTGAACGATGGTAGCCAGACAGTGGAGGAATGACTCAGCACTTCTACCACTATCTTTATAAGAAGGCTATTAATTGACAAGGGCCCCCAGAACCAAGCCAATGGTGGTCTACTCCCTGTTTTTAGTCCCCCGGCCAGACTTGTTAACTTCAGATACTCAAAATCACCATAAGTAACCCAAAATCTTATATCTGAATCCACCAATTTTGAACATACAAATATAATTTCGTTAATTTTTACTATCGCCCTGTATGAGGATAAAATAGAGAGAGAACATACGGCCATGCCTTCGGGGTATGGTTAGGGTTAGGGACAACACACGTGAGGCAATGCAATGAAGTTCATACAGGGTCGTCAGGGAAAGTTGTGGGCAAGACTCTCTGTGAGGGAGAGATTGATTGATAGGCTGTAGTTATTTCATATATTTACTATTTATTTTATTATTTTTACATAAACTATAGTATATCTTCAGAGAGAGATAGATATAGAGAAAATACAACACAATGTACAGGGTGATTGAAAGTATCCAACTTATCTCTTTTTCTCGAGAAAAAAAACACAAAAACATCATAATTTATGTCTAAACTAAGGTTTCTTGTGAACGTATGGAAATATTTTGAACCTGCAGCTCTCGTCCATAAGTGCATTTTCAGCAGGATATAAGTCCATGTTCCCCAAATTTCAAATAAATGAATATATTTCTTCATTTCTTTATTTAGATTGTTAAAAAAAAACAAATCTTCTTTTAATTTTTCCTTTTGGGGTCGGAGCACAATTTTTTTGATGATAACACAACAAAAAAAATAAACATGTTCCACGGGTTGAGTCCCGAGAAAACGCTATTTTATATTAAAATCGACCCGGATTACAGGACTCATCATCGCTGTCAGGTAAACGTTTCAGAAAACGCTAAACTCTATAAAAAGTGTCGAAAAGAACATCGTGACTGGGTGGTTTCGACCACCCTGTATAGATATTAGAGAGCAGGCAAGCAACGCAAGGGATAGCTGGGGATTACAGAAGATTGTGTCAGCAACAAACAAGACGAGATATTGAAAGCTTAGCCGGAATGAGACAGCATCCTCTAATCTGATGTCAGTTGAATTAGGCAGGGGCGATGTTAGGAGCCTATTGGAAGTAAGTCAAGACATTCTCTAATCTGATGTCAGTTGAAGTAGGCAGGGGCGATGTTAGGAACCTATTGGAGGTAAGTCAAGACATTCTCTAATCTGATGTCAGTTGAAGTAGCTGGGGTGATGTTAGGAACCAATTGGAGGTAGGACAAGACATTATCTAATATGATGTCAGTTGAGATAGACAGGGCCGATGTTAGGAACCATTTGGAGGTACGTCAAGACATTCTCAAATCTGATGTAAGTTGAAGTAGCGGGGGCGATGTTATAGGTAGGTCGGTGTTATAGCTACCTATTGGAGGTAGGTCAAGAAAATCTATAATCTTATATTACTATTATTTTAAAGTTATGATTACCATATTTGTGTTGGGAAACCACAATTTTTATACCACAAATTACTGAAACTCGATGTACTAAATTTTTGATTTACTTGAGAATTGAACCACCGACCTCCAGGTTACAAGTCCGCTCTATTATTTATAAAGTTACTTGGGTCGATAGACATTGTAACTATGTCAATATAGTTATTAAATGTTATTATTTTTTTTATTTTTCAGCATTTATTTAACCTAAGCAAGGTTTATAGCATTCCTGCAACTTATATAAAAAGGTTGTATTTTAAACTTAGAAAATAAATAAGACCTTGTTTGGACTGCTGAAATAAAGGAACTTTCTAGTTTTAGTCTTACCTCGGCAATATAAACAGGGTGTAGCGTGCGCCGTGATCGCCGTGTCATACTAAGAGCAGTACTATTATCATTTCATGTTTGTTAAATGAACTTCTCACTTTCACATTTATCTACATTGTAATGAGTACCCAAACCAAATTGTTATCATTTAATCTTAATCTGAAACTAAAACTGTATACAAATATATTTCTAAATCAAACTAAACAGTGCCTTCTCATTCCGACTCACTACCCTCTACAAGTGGTGACCCCGACCTGAACAACAACCCCAGCAACCAGCCAACCTCCAGCAGCTCAACCCCAGCAACCAGCCAACCTCCAGCAGCTCCCAGCCCTAGCCAAGCAGTTCCTGGCCCTTACCAAGCTTCAACCATGCCTGAGAAGAACCTCACAGAGCTCGCAACTCACGCAGACAACATCGCAGAAGCTACTCGCCCATTCGTGCCCCAAGTCTCAGAAACTTCAATACCAAGGGCTGATGACATACTTGCCCTCAAATTCAACCAACTTGCCGCCAACTTCAGTCAAGAAATTGCCAGTCTCCGTCAAGAAGTTGCATCACTACGATTTAACCATCAGAGCAGAAGTCAATCCCCAGCCTGTGACAGATACCAGAGCCGTTCCCAGTCCCGAGGCCGCAGCAGTTCCAGGCCACGCACAGACACTTGCTGGTACCACTGGCGCTTTGGACCCCAAGCAAAGAAATGTGAGCAGCCATGCAAGTTTCAGGGAAACGCCACGGACCGCTGATCATGACGGCTTCTCAGTCGAGTCCTACGCCCCGCCGTCTCTTCGTCACAGAGCATTCAACCAAGTTGCAGTTCCTCATTGACACTGGCGCCGAC